>JBBYHO010000021.1:6658697-6673663 GCA_038382025.1 Adansonia gregorii
TTTTTTTTCTTTAAGTATGTGTGTCCTACTTATGTCTGACACATATTTAAACATTAGTATAAAGACCTCCAAAACCCTCCAAATCATGAAAATCTTTTAAAAAAATTAAACATGTTTCAGACATATACTCATGTCTGACACTCACATTCAAATCCAAATAACATAGCAAAGGGTTAAATGATATGGAAAAAAACTTTATGGATGACTTTATTTTTTTTCTTGAGAGTATATAGTTTTGATATAGATAAATCCTAATACCACCCTTCTACCACTATCATCCACCTTCTAATCTCCATTTTTATTTTACTAGATAGAAGGGTTAAATAACATTTCATGACAAATAGGTAGAGCTCATTTTATAGAAGATCAACCAAATTATGTCAAATTATCATTAATTTACTGAGTATTCATATGATCAAAAGGCGTATAAAATTGATTTATGGGTAACTTCTTTCTCCTATCGATAGATGTATGGATATATCATAATGTGAAATATATGACCGATCTACTAAAATAATCTTGGTTTTAAGATTAGATGATATAGAGAAAGCACCAAAAATTGATTGACCTATGAAGAATGTTACATACACCTCTAAATGATTCTTTAAAT
The DNA here is from genome assembly GCA_038382025.1 of Adansonia gregorii. Taxonomy (NCBI): domain Eukaryota; kingdom Viridiplantae; phylum Streptophyta; class Magnoliopsida; order Malvales; family Malvaceae; genus Adansonia; species Adansonia gregorii. Next base: position 6,659,308 of record JBBYHO010000021.1, read on the forward strand.
CATCGTTGCTATGATAAGAATATATATACATGATATGCTTGGAATAAACAACACCTAAATGAAAAATAGTAAATATGAGATATCATAACCAAAAGATGCCACACTGTTGATTAAAAGTTTAAATACATTTTCATCCAGCCTTCCAAGATGGAGAGGTTAGAGAGGCAAGAGGGTCCTTAGCAAGTAGCATAAAAAGATGCCACACTCTTTAAAGGGTAAATTTTAAACCAAAGATAGATACCTATTTTAAGCATTTCAAAATAGGTTGTCCAATATTTAATGAATAGCACGGAACAAATAGTAGACTATTAACTTATGTTACTTAAATTTAGATATAAGTGTTAGACATGAGTATGTGTATGATACGATCACATAGGTACATTCTTCTAAGTTTTTCCATTATTCGAAAGGTCCTTAGAGGGTTATATCCTCATGCCCATATCTTAAAATGTGTCAAATATGAATGTTGGACATGAATACCTTATGAAAAATAAAAAGTCGAAGTAATATAGCTCTCACTATTTAAATCCACTGGTGAACATACCCAAAAAAGTGCCATCTGGACTCCAGCTATGTCGATTCATAGCAGTATTGTTCTCACTAGCGAAGGATGCCTATAAATCGTACTTTGGTTTGAGACCAATTTTCAAAAATAAATCCTAAGAAACTTGTGTATATAATCCAACTGGAATTTTTTGATAAATGAAACTTACTTGCAAGGTTTTTGAGCATGCTCCAAGATCCTATACCTTGAAGTTTCTAGAAAAAAGCCTCTGTTAGGCCCTTCCCTACCAAAATGTAAAATCACTGAGTTTATTATAACAAAATTTGAGGATGAAAAAACATAAATATCAATAAGTCGATTAAATTTAATTTAAAAAAAACGATTGAAAAATGACAAGGCTAATTGAAATGGTAATGAATAGTGTGGATATAGATATCCATATTATTCGATTCATTTTTTACAGATGGATAGTATATTTACCGTTTGTAGCGGATTTGAAATGGATATGGATATGAACCTTTAGATATCCATTATTCAAATCCACATTACTTTTACAGATAGTAGATTCGAATATCCGAATTTGCTATCCCAATCCGTATTACCTCTGCAGATATATAAATCCATTATCCATTCATTGTACAATGTAGAAATTTATGATACTGGAAAGAATTGAACTTTAGCTTCCAAAATTAGATATTAAATAAATTCAAATATCCAAAAAATAATTTTATTTAATTCATATTGGGTTTAGGGCAATAATTAATGTCTAGGAGCATGAAATTCCTATGATCCGCGCTGCACTATATTTTTCTCTTTCAAAATAATTTTTATTTGCATCTTAGCTCGTGTCAAAATTGATAAGTACTTGATCTAAGGATCGGTGATAAGACTTTTGATTGGTGTAAGTTCATCTGCTTATCATCGACAAGAATTGACTATTACTATTATTATTATTATTATTATTATTATTATTATTATTATAAGGAGTTTAAAAGTGTGACTGGACATCTTGATTGTTATAAAATTTGTATTAAATTTGATAATATGTCGACTTATAAAATTTTTATAATTTTGTACATGATTAATATTAAATTTAACAATACAATTGTATTTGTCTTGCACTTAAAATTTTTAATTGATCTGATATTTATAACATATCGATCGAGAATATTATTTTTTTCATATATATTTGACAATTGTAATTTTTCTTTCGAACAAATAGTTAGATTTTTAAATTTACTCATGATTTAATATGAATAAAGTATATAATACAATAATTGAATTAGATAAATATAAATAGAATAAAAAAGTATGAAAGTTTGTAAACTAAATTAGTCTGACACTAATGTAATCTATCTTTACAAATAATCATTTTAAATATTTTTATTATTTATTTGATTTATAAGTAAGAAATTTAATTTTATTTAACTTTCATGAGGTAGATTTATTAATAACTTTATCTAATTTATGGATAAAAAGTTCAATTTCATTAAAAGACTATTGTCAAATAAATTAATTTAATAATAAATTACAAAATTATATTGAATTGTTTTATTTTTAAAATTATAAAATATATATATAAAAGAATGGATATTGAGAACCTTTTGAACCGAAAAAAATAGACATTATACTTTACACTATTTCTAAATTGCCATGATATATATATATTATTTTTTTATCATTAATAATATTTATATAATTTATAAGTAAAAAATTTAATTTGATTAAAGCACTTTTATTAGATGATAATATCATTTATTATTTATTACATTATTTAATAACCATTGTAATAATATTAAAATACTATACTTATTATAAGATTAGGGTTATATCTCTAAAATTTTTATCTAAATATTCCATCAAAATAAGATAATAATAATTATATTTGTTTAAATTTAATCATTTGTTAATTTATTTATACATATATTAGGTTAGTACTTAGAGTATTTATTATTTAATAGAGTATTTATTATTTAATTAGTAATTTAGTTAAATATCAATTAAAACTAAAATTTTTCACTATAAAATAGATGCTTTCACTATTATTTTTATAAAATATTAAATATTAAGCAATACATTGTTAGCTATTGTTTTTGTTTTTGAATATAGTTTTTTTTAACGAAATATTAAATATTGAGTAATACTTCGTTAACTATTATTTTTTAATATAGTTTCTTGCTTTTTTTTTCTTAGAATAGTTTTAGTATTTTAATTCACTCTCATTTTTTTATCTCATTCTTAGAAAGATTTCAGAATATTACAAATTTAAAAACTTTAAAAAATTTTGTTGCACCACAAAAATTTTTGGCTCTTTGGTAAGTCGATTTTCTCATTATTTAGTATTCGTCTTTCTTATTTTATCAAATTTGTTTTGGTCTAGACAAATTTTCGTATATTGTAAATTCATTACAAAGGTTTTCAAAGTTAAGTTATTCTTTAAATTATTATCAATTAATTCATCATTTACACGAAGATTAAATACATAATTTTATAAATTAAAAATTGAACACATAGAATCATATATAATACATGTAACATTAAAAACTAGTAAAATATAAAAGAGTTAAATATACATTGAATTTTTATCTCGTGGTATTAATTTTATATTAGCATTAATGGAAACTATTTTTATTGATTTAATAAACTTTACACATAAAATAAACTTTACATATTAATACAAATATTGATTAATACACATTTTATCGATTTTATTTATTTGTAGAATTTTTAATTATATATTAAAGAATAGATAAAATAACAAATATTACCATGCTGCAAATGTGAGAGCAAGTACGAGTCTTTGAATGTTAAAAACACAATTCCATTTTACTATCTTATCACATTATTTTAAAACTATAATGTGTAAGTATGACGTGAAAAATTAATTCAACGTTTGAACGTATGATTTTAGTGGTGAGACGGATCTATATAATAATTTTGCTAAGATTATAGATCAATTCATAAAATTCATATTGAAACAAGTTTCCTCCTTATAAAACCCATAGCTATGTTACTCGTATTTTGAGTGATAATCAATATAAATATGTCTAACATAAGTATCACCAGATTTTTTTTATTTTCCATATATATATATATATATAGATCATGTCTCATATTTATGTCCAAATATCAGAATAATAATGATTCGATTTAGATTGGTTTTGAAAAAAAAATTACGAATAATGTTGTGTATTTTAAATTTTTAAAAATCGAATTGAATACCATACAAAACCAAATTGAATTCCATTGGTTTGGTTCATCGGTTTTAAAAACTTAAAAAAAATGAAAAAAAACTAAAGTATTTTTAAGTTTTTTTCACTAATTTAAAAATAAAAAATATAAAACTAATTAAAGTTAAATAAAACGTAGAATTCAATTTAATTTAAATACTTATTCTTTTTTAACTTATGCATCAAAATTCAAACCATATATATTTAATTATCCGAACCAAATTCAATAAAATCAAACCAAACATTGTGGGTTGAATCGGTTTTCAATTTTCTTAATTTTTTAACTCTATTTAAATATATCTCAAACACAGATATCAGACACAAATTAAAAAAAAAAAAATGAACTTCACTTGGTTCACCGCTATCCTGACAGGCAAAAAATTGGGCTGAAGAGACAAATGAACCAATTAAGCTTTTTATCAACATAGGAGGAACTGACAATAAACAAGCTATGATTTCACGAATATAACACATATAAAATATCAAATATAACGATAAGCTATGAATATATATTTCAAAATTTATATAATATAAATCATTAATGTAACTAAATTTATATAAATATAAAAATATGATATAGATATATGAATTGTGAAATTCAATCCCCGCAAAGGAAAGACCAAATGAATCTTTAAGAAGTGGCTGGTACTTACAGTAACTTGGAATAATATTTGCAAGCGCAGTTGAGTTCTTCAAAGTATCACTCAATGAACAGATCAACTTCAATCACAAACTTCAGAAAATTTTATTGCCAACCAAACTGATTACATGTTAAACAGAAGCTCTCTACGATCCAACACAATACACAAAGGACTCTCTGTACACAGCTCTCCGGCTTCATCGCTTGACTCGGCTTTGCTTGATCAACAAAAAAACCGAGATAATCACCGGTGTTGATATCATGACCAAAGCCTGTACAATGTTCGGTCGGGTAATCTCCGGGAAAAGGATGCTTCCGTACTTTATTATCCCCGCACCAACAGTGGAACCAGCTCCTAATTTCCAAAGATAACTCAGATCGTCCTGTTTGAGCCCATGATATTCGGAAACAAATAAGCTGAATTGATATGTGCATTGCATAAAAATGCCAGAACATGTTAGGAATATTCATTGAGCCCTAGTAAGATTGGTCTACTTTATGTTACTTAGATTCGGATGTGAGTATCAAATATGAATATGTGTCTAACTGATACTGGGACATTCAGATTTTTCTAAAATTTGCATGTATTTGAAAGGTCTTTAGAGGATCATAGCCCCGTACCCATGTCTAGATATGCGTTGGATGTGGGTATTTCAAATCTTCTTGTTTGAGCCAAAGATATGCTGAACCAATTAGCTAAAATGCTAAATTGAAATGTGCATTGCATTAAATTATCAGAACATGTCATGAGCTATGTTGCTAGCACCCGAGGTGAGTGTCCAATATGGGCATGTTTTGATATAGGTATACTCAAGTTTTTCTAAATTTTTTTATAGATTTGGAGGATCAATACCCATGTCCGAATTTGTACCAAACATGGTAAGGAAATGAAAAGTTAGAGTAACATAAGATAAGATATGAATATTCATCGAGCCCTAGTAAGATTGGTCTACTTCCTTAGGTGGTTAGAAAATCATCAGTGCTTTAAGGTCTAAAGTGCTTTGCTCTGCCATAGTTCAATCTAGCCCCCTTGAATGGTTTTTTGAAACAAATAAAGTTGACCTTTCTAAGCAAATCATGGTTCTATCATATGAAATATTCATTTAAACTATGTTCCCTCGACTTTTCATTTTCTTTTAAGTATTCATGTTCAATACATTCTAGACATACGTATAGAGATATGATCCTCCAAGTATACTTTAAATACATGAAAACATTTAAAAAAATTAAACATATCCGTATCTAACACTACACCTGTCTCTAAGTAACATAGCATTTAGACATACAACATTAGCCCTCCTAACAGACTTAATGTGCTGTAAATGCCAGTTCCATCCAGCTTCTTCAAAGCCAACAAAAATGAAATTAATCAGTAAACAAGTTCAACCTAATCTGGAAAAAACAACACAGTGTGATTTGAAGGTCACTAAAACATCCGTGCATGACCCAGTAGACATTAGATTCATCTGTCTCAAAAAAAAAAATATTTATCCAACATCTGTATCTAATGCATATCGGGATATAGATATGAGGATATTATCCTTCAAAGATACTCCAAATACACGAAAAACTTTAAAAAATTGAAGTTACCCTTATTAAACACATATCTATAGCCGACATTCACAACCGAATTTGATCAACATAGGTTCTTTTTAACCCACACCCTTTTTATCCTATGAAGTCATAACTTCCACCACCAGGTCCACTTTCCCCTCAAATCAATCCACTTTCAACATTCCTCTTTTCTTTGGAATACCTTCAACAAACAGTCAGCCAATCATCAATCGTCATTAAATCACCACAGTAGGATTCCCTTTAATTCTCATTGAATTTATTTTTTGCCAATGGATGCATTCAGAAGTACCATCTTATCTCAATTCTAAATAAAGACAACATATCTTCTAAAATTCCCAACAATTTTCCAGAAGGAAGGAACTGATAATTCTTTCAAAAACTGCAATCTAGTGCCAAATCGTTGAATACCACGACTTTGATTAATGGAAACTGACCTATGAAGCAGAGAAATCAGGAGAGTGGTTCAAGCGTCAGACAGGTGTCTAATGCAGATATGATTTTGATACCGTTAAATATGTTTCAAATACACAAGGACATGTCAAAAAAATAAAAATAAAATCGAATATGGTTAAAAGATAGTCGAGACACGACTGGACACATTCAAATACAAGATGAAATTTTTTTTTGACATTTTTTCTCAAATATGAAATCCATAATAAGCAATTTGGCTCTAATAGATTTTTTAAAGTTCAAGTATTTAAATTCAAAAATAATTTAAGAAAAATTAAGATATCATTTACATGTTAATGTTTAATTGAAAAATATAATTTTACATTTTTATTGTACATTATTAAATAAAAAATATTTTGATTGTCATCTTATATTCTAATATTTTAGAAATTTCAATGTTATATTTTTATTATATGTTCGTATCCACAATTCTGAGATACCATCTCTTTCATTACCCAAAGCATCAACCATGGCACTTTGAGCTTCAATGGGCTACTGCTAATAGCAAGGGAAAGTCGTGTTGCTCATACTCTTTTATCTTTTTTTTTTAAATATTCGTATCCAACATATATTCGGATATTGATACAGATATATGATTTTCTAAGAATATTCCTACTCTTCAATGGAATTGGTACAGATATCGGACGCATATCCGTATCCAACTCTCAAATCCAAGCTGACTAATCTTTAGCTTCTCTTGCTGTATCAGCTTTGCTACTTCCTTTGAAAGAATAAAATTAGCATTTATCCTAATAAATGGCTTTGTTGAAACATTCTAAAGTGTAAAATTCAATCAAACGTCTTCTTCAAGAAAACAAGAAGGCAAATGATTTTTCTTTTTTTTTTTAACAGAATTCAACTGAATTACATTAAATTACAGCAAATTTTTGGATTTTTGAAGAATACCCAAATTTCATCAGACAAAGACATAAAGAAAAAAAAATTATAGAGAAACCGACCTGAGGAATGAAAGCAGAATTGGGTTCATCATCAAAGCTTGGATTTTCTTCATCTGTTTGGGAATCAACAGCGCGAATGGGAAATAAGCGTTGAAAAGAGGTAGTCGAGGAGCGGTTGTTGGCGTCGATGAGAAACTTCACGGAGCCCCTTAGCTTCGAATCCGGGTTCAGTCGCCGATGATTTGCGGCGGAGCAATTGATCCTCGGGTTTCCACTCGCCATGGCCGAAGCTGCCATGGGAGAAAGGAGAGGTGAAAGGCGTGCGATACTGACAACCTTTCGTTCTTTTATTTTTTGTCACAATTTCCCTTTTTAATTTTCATTTTATCTTAGATATTTGATCTTCAGGAAAAATAAATAATATTTATTTATCATATATTCCTATGTTGTTGCCAATAAAGATATGATCTGAAATTAAATATATAATGTATATATATTTTTAAAATTTATATAATATAAATTATTAATATATTAAAATATATATAAATATAAAATATTTTAAAATAATTACAACATGATAAAATATATAAATTGCTTTTTCATGAATCGAACCAACTTCATCTTAAATTTTTCTCAATTTTTTTCTTAAACTCGACTTGGATCGGATCTAAGCTGATTTATAAATTTATTTTATTATTAAAAAATTAAAAAATTAAAAATTATTTTTATATTAATATATATTTATAATAAATTAAAATAATTTATTTTTTAAATAATAATTAAAATATGATTAAGCCTGAATCAAGAAAATATCATGTCCATGTCCACCCAAGCGAAACTAGACATCCGAGACCCGTGCCAAGTGTAGATATATTTACAAGAATTTACTCGGAACAGTTTGCCTCAAAGGGGTCTCATCTTTATCATTTACATATGCACTGAGGGCAGAACGTATTTACCGGCGTTCACCTGCTTCCTTGATCTTTGCATTGTCAACAGAAACTTCTTTCAGCATCTTCCATCTTCCTTAACTCGTCAGTTCTACCGTCACTGTCATTCATGTAACCTTAACTGTTAAGGTCTCAAAATTTATAAAAATATAATATTTAAAATATAATTATAATATATAAATATTATATAAATATTATATAAATATATGAATTATCAAATTTAATTTTAAATATATTAAATAATTATTTTTGTTTATAAAAGAAGATTTTTTTTCTTTTGTATTTTATGAATATTTTGTGAAAATTTAAATAAGAGTTATCTTTTAATGTATTAGTAGTGAAGTATTTTAATTTTACAAATAAATTTAAAAAGATTTCATTGTGTCCCATTTATTTTTAAAATTATCTTTTATAATTTGAGTTTATATTAATATATGGATAGTACAGTCTTTTAACTTTAAAATTAAAATTAAAAATTTTACGATCTTTTAACTTTAAAATTAAAATTAAAAATTTATCATATATATTTTTTAAAATATATTTAAAAAAATTATTATTAATTTTATTTGTGAAATTTAAAAACTCCATTAAAAAAAAAAAAGAAAAATATGGAAGATCGGAGTTGAGATTCTACAATCATTCAAGCACCAGAGGCTTAGTTGAAGAATAGCATACTGCCACCGTCTGGACCATGGTTCGATTTCCGGCTGGTGCATTGTTGAAGCGGTGATGAGCTGCGCAGCAGTGATGGTAGGGTCCATCACAACCTTCTGATCTTCGGATGCTTGCAGCACTTCTGAGCTCTTCAATACCTTTTTTTTTTTTTTAATACACAATTAGGTTTGATCTTCCGATATTTGAAATGGTTAGATACATTTATTAGCCCAAAAATATGAATTGAGTCAAAAAATTGGACTCCTTTTAAAAATGGATCAAACATTGACTTTCATTTTCAAGATTTAGGCTTAATTTATTTTATAATTATTTAATATATTAATTTTATATTTTTTTATATATTAAATAATTTTTATCATATAAAAAAATATATATAATATTATAATATAAAATTAAAAAATATGTTAAATTATTTAAATTTTAAAATTTAATAAAAAATATTAAATTACGAAAAATTAAATTTTTAAAAAATATATTTAAAAAAAATTATGAATTAACTTAAGCAAAATTCATATTTTGAAATGAACCAAACTTAAATAAATATAAATAATATTAATATTTCATTAAACCTGACCCAAATCTGCTTGGTCGGTCCACGAACACTCTAGCAACAACTCAGCAGCATGGTTTGGCCATGGTGATTCATTCTAACAATTGCAAAACCGGGAGTTTCACATGTCCTGACCCGATTCAAAATAGAGATGTTCGCACATCATATCAGAGTAAATTTAAATAATATACTAATAAATTTTTTAATTGTTTAAATCTGATCCAACTTGAAATATGGATAAAATTGTATACTTTAAAGAATGGCTCATTTATGCAAGAACGCTAACGCTTTACATTATTTCACTTTCTTTCCTAAGATTGAAGGTTAAGGAGAAGGATCATGTCAAGAGACAAAGCCAGACTGCATAATATACCAAAGAACCCAGCAGCGTTGAAAAAATTGGACCGGTTAAATTAAGAACAAATGGCCCGTCTGGTTCTACACACACACCCCAAAGAATCGGAAACTTAATAAACTGATTTAATCGATAAAAAATTAGATTAAACCAATAAAAACTATTTTTTATTTTTTTAATTAAAATTTCTTTTGTAAATGATGAAATTTAAACTTTTTACCTCTTAGTCATATATTAAAGACCATATCATTAAGTCAAATATATAATTTTATTAACTAATTAATTACTATACTGACTACTGATTTAATATCAAAATCACATATTTAATATTTAATATATTTTTTAATTGAATAATCCGGTGACCCAAAGGTCAAACCAGTTTGACCTCCGGTCCAGAACTTGGGTGTGTACAAAGATGCATGCAAGAGCTATATAGACGCTACAAAAGAAATAATGCACATTATTTCCATTGACTGTTAACTATACATGCTTGTCTGCTACAAGTCTAACTTTATTCAGGGATTCTTTAAATGCTTGCCAAGCAACCATATAATGATCTTGGGATATCATACCTTCTTCCACAACTTGCATCGAACGTCTGTACAAATGATCGAACCACTGAACTGGGTTGCTAATATCGACATTGCAGAATCCAAGATCGGGTACGTATAGGCGCTTGAAATCTTTCCTCCATCGCGACAAGATATACTGCGAAGGAATTTCCTCTACACCATTGTAGTTTAGGACATACAAGCAATGTCGGCAGAGGTACCCGTTGAAGTTGAAGCAGCTGCATATGCAACGGATTTCCATTCCGGCTTTATTGTACATAACTTCAAAGTTTCGGATATCCCTTTGATCTGTATCGCCCCCGCGTTCTTCAATTACGTAGGTTAGAACCACTCCATTAGCATGGATTTGCGTTATGCTGAAACACGGCATCATCACAACCTCATCTTGGAACCTCCTGAAAATTTCACTCGTATACAACTTCGAAAGCTGTAATTCATAAAAGCATCTTGTTTTCAACATGGGACTCGAATTTCTTGATTCGAGATCATTGACTGCTTCTTTTTTATGCTTTTTTTGCAAAACTAATTCATACGTGTCAAAAAATTCTTTCAAAGAGGTTTGCTTTTGCACATAACCGTCAAAAAATGAACTCACGGACTCACCATTCAGGAAAGTGCATATCCCTGCAAAAAATGTATCTTTGAGGTAAACTGGAGCCCATCGCTCTCTTTCCTCATACAGAGTACGAATCCATGCATGGTCAGCAATTCCAAACCGCTGAATCATATCATCCCAACCCATTTCAAATTCATCAACCTTTACAGTCTCATAGACTGTCCTATTTAACATCATTTGAAAGACACCAGATTCCTGCAACTCTCCCAAATTCTCAAGAATGCTTTGCATGACATGCGACAAATTCAGCCGATGGTGAGCCCTAGGAAACACCTCAGAAATCGCACCTTGCATGGCCCTGCACTGGTCCGTGATTATGGTTTGCGGAGGGCGACCTGACATACACGTAAGCAATGCCCTAAAAAGCCAAACATATGTTTCAAATGTGTCATCGGCAAGTAACCCACAGCCAAACAAGATAGACTGCCCATGATGATTTACTCCAAAAAATGTGACAAGAGGAATCTCAAATTTGTTTGACAAGCAAGTTGTATCAACCGCAACCACATCACTGAAGTAACCATATGCAGCCCTAGACCTAGAATCTATCCAAAACACATTCCTTAAATACCCTTCATCATTGAGATCCATCAAGTAAACAAAATTCGGATTAGTGAGCTGAATGCGGCTAAAATAATTATATATAATCTGGGAATCTCCTTTTTTAAGTTTCAAGCACTTAAAGCGATCAACATTCTCACCACTTTCTCCTTCAAGTGAGTTTGAGCTTCCATTACCCACTGGCTCGACCATAGATGTACGGTATAACTTGATTGTCCGTACTTCTACATCCACAGTAGGCTCCACCTTCCTTTTGGCTACAGCATCCATCTTCTTGTGTGACTTAGAGTTTTGCGCTCTTTCATGGTCGAATAGGTGATTATGGTCCAGTCTAACTTCATCCACCCTCCATCTCTTAGATTCCACTAACCTCAACCTTATCATCGCAAGACAGCCTGTTCTAGTTTCCTTCCTACGACTGTTGGCTTCTTTAATTGTTTTGAAGCCCTCGCAGTTGCAACAGAGCACGGCCCCACGTTTCTCTTTGCTATTACGCTTTGTCCACGAAGATTTCACCCTGATTGCAAATCCTAGCTCCTTGGCATAACAGTTATAATAATTATAAGCATCATCATACGATTCGAACTCCATCCCCGCAACCGGTGGTGAATAATTTTTTCCTTGAGATACGCCATTTTCAACAGCAACTGCGGTTGCATCATTCCCGTTGCTTTCATGATTGTCTTCAATTTCAAGCATTCGATCACAATCATTCTGAAGGTTATGACTTTCAACATCAAGGCCATTTCTCTCGATATCAACATCATTCCCTTCCATTTCAAGGTCATTTCCTTCCATTTCGAGCTCATTGCCATCATCTTCAAAGAGTTGCTCAGTGTTTTGAGAACCCTCTTCAATCTGAAATGGAAACCCATCAATTAATATAAATGGATGACTGCCACTTCAAGAACATACAAAAAGGATATCTGAAGAAGTAACTCGTGAACAAAGCTAATACACGATCTCCGCAATTTCAACTCTTTCCTACATATTTCCTTTTAAGAATGGTTACGATAATAATTGAAGAAAGCAATAAATGCAACACTTGAAGCAAGCTACACTAGGCTCTCTACTCTGCAAAAGAATGTAGAAAACTGTCATCTTTCCTTTGGTTACTCTGGTTTTGCCTTTAGCCAAAAACATGTCACAAGGTAGTCAGCAGTATATCAATATTACTTCTTTAAAACACCAAAACGTGATAGCACTATCCTAATCCGATCCTTAATCATTCACAAAGAAACAGGTTGGTAAGGTCCGAGTTCATGAGAAACGATCACGGATGGAATATTTCTATTCATACTTTCTGTCATCAAGCAAGACAGAAGACATTTCTCTTCCTGTCATGACTTATGTTACCCGGACTCTTCACTTTCCCCAAAGCATCCGTGTCCAACACATATTCAAACATGGGGTACAATTCTACAATTATGGGGAAAAAAAACTTAGAAAAAATAAAGCATACAATTAAGCATACTCATGTTGGATACATACCTGTATCCAACACTCTTCTTCAAGTCCAAGTAACATAGATCATGACGGATCCAACTCTTTACACCTAACAAAAGTAATAATTCTCAAAACTTCCTTGCACCCCCCATTTAACATCTTTTATCAATCTTACAATCAAACATGAGAAAAAACATAAAGAGAAAAAGAAGACATGTTGAAGTTAATTATGCCCTCCATCCCACATTTATCATTTTTTTTTTCGGCATGTTTAATAATTAACCATTGTAATTAATTGCATATATCTACTAACACTGAAAATTTAGGAAAATTTATCCAATATTTGAATTTTAATGCTTTAAATAACAAGAATCTGTAATCTTAAAACTCAATATAATTCTAGCATTTCTAAATAAAATGAAGGGTGAACCTAGTTGCTCCTCGAAATTTAGTTACCGAAAGAACTGATATTAACAACATAATTTCTTCACTAGAAAAAAGAAATCAGCTTAATTAAGTAGTAAAAAATTTATCAATAAAAGAACAGTAAAGAAAAATTCAGGAACAAAAACCCTAGAAATAAGGGCATATGGGAATTGGAAACGACAAAGGAGGATTTAGAGGTGAAGGCCACGGAGGAGGAAACGTACCGTGATGTGGAGGTTGGGCGACGGAGACAAAGCCCGGTGGCCGCCGGGAGAAAATGCGGGATGGCCGGCCATGGTTGAAGTGAGGGTGAGGGAGCCTTGCGTCAAAGTATGAGAGGTTAGTTTTACCCTAAGCCTCTCTATCCATTTCACATTGGTCCTTTGTTTTTCTTGTATTTGCTTAAAAAATGATAAGTTAAGAAGAGAAGTGCTATTCTTTTTCAAATATTGAAAAGTTTAGGGGCTTTTTGTCGTAATTTTTCATTTTTGAAGTGAGTCCTTTTCCTCTTTGGTGGATGGAGCTAAGGATTCCGTGGTTCTATTGTGGATATGTTGGATTCTTTAGCGAATGATAATTCCACGCGCCTGAATTCAACGTGATCATACTCTCCTAATTTTCTTCAACCATTTAAAAAATAATTTTTTTTCTTAAAACTTAAAACATAAATCCCTTTTTTTACAGCTCTAAAGCAAGATTAACATTCAATCGATTTAATTTTACAACTTTTTATATCATTTTCATTTAAAGAATCAATCGAATAAATATACTAAAATTAAATTATTTAATCATATAAAACCAAATCGAATAAATTAATTATGATAAGTTCTAATCAATTTATTAAATAAATCAATATTTTATTCACCTTTGTGTAGTTTGCTAATAGATGAATTTATTCATAAATAA
>JBBYHO010000021.1:6715830-6726770 GCA_038382025.1 Adansonia gregorii
TTTTTATATAAAAAAAAACTCTTTCCACCTTAAATGATTAATTTCATATAAAGTTGATGTTTCATAGTTTTTATTGTAAAAAATTTGAAAAAAAAATTATGAAACTTGAAATACAAAAAGATAAGATATTTAAATTTAAAAAATAAAATAAAAGGAAGAACATAATTTGGGACATTTAAAAAATTTAATAAAAAATGGTATGAAATGAGTATATGTTTTGATTTATTTTTGCTCAAAGACATAAAAATAAATAAATATTGTTGTCTTTATGCTTGTTTCATGAACCATAAAAGCACAATGGGCCCCTACACTTAAATAAAACTTTCATAAGAGTTTTTGGAAACATTATTAATGGAAAAGAAAAATATGGGATATTTAACTTTTGTAAATTAAAGTTTTCCTCCAAAAAAATGTGCAATAAAAAAATTTTAAACCTAGCTAATCCAACTTGTTGAAAGGACATGGCATTTGAAATAAAATTGAATAATGAAGAGAAAAAAATTACCCCTCTTCGATAATTTTTTCGTAGATCGAATCAGATCAAATTTTTTGTTAGTTTATTTAAAAATATAATTAGGCAAAACTTTTTTATTTGAAATTAATAAAATTAAAATATTATATTTAATCAATGTTTTTTAATCGACCGTTCCAATAAAAAATGATTTAATGTTAAGTATGTATTGAATATAATATATATTTAGTAAAAATATGCATTTAACTCGTTGATATAGTTTTTAATATAGAAATAAGTAGTTAAGGTTTCAAATCCCCACTATTATAAAAAATTGTCCAATAATAAGATAATAAAATGTTTCTAAAATCAATTTAATTATTGAGTCACTCGAAAGCATATTTGATTTTTTATTTTTAATATATACTTTACTTTTATTTAGTGTTGAAAATTTTTAATTCAAACATAAACTTGAGCTCGAGTATAAATAATCGAACTTAAAATCTAACAAGAGAATCAAATTTATTTTTTTAAGTAAACGAGCTTAATTAAGTGAGTTTAAGTAATTCAATTTTATCTAGAATTATGTTTTAATAGTAAAAGTTCATCAAGCTCGAATTAAGTTTTGAGCCTTCAAGTTTTTTAAAACTTAAACTTGTCCTGATTTGATTATACTCTTAACTAGTGTTACTAGACATAGTTCAATTTGTAACAAGGTATGGATATATAAACACTCCATTCCAAATAACGCTGTTTTCTTCTTCTTCTTCTTATTAATGAAATTAAAATTTTCCATTTTTTTTGGAAAACACTAAAATCATTATTTTTATAAGAGGAAAATAATTAATCTTAATTTTTTATTAACAAGCTTGACCATTTTAAGTATGATTTGATAACATATGACGTTTAAACATGATAAATATGATGTATTTTATGCACTATCTTTTATTCATATTTAAGATTTAAATGTATTTAACAGTTTGCAATGTTTTGAGGGAAAAAAAATTAGAAAATACTTACATGCATATGCAAATTACCAAAACTAGTTGTTAAAGCAATAAACAGTGAATGTCTTTTTTGGGATATACATCTATCAAAAGAAAACTACTATAAATGCGAGTTAATTTTATATTTGAACATTAAAAGAAACTAAATCAAATCAAGAATGAAAAAATATTTTCCCAATACTTTGACAAATTAATTAATACTATATAATAAAATCTCCTGATTTCTTTCTTGGAAATTAAGAAACATGGAAGATCATTAGTATTCATGATTTTGTATATATGCATGATGAAAGATAGTGTCTTTCAAGCACTAAAGGGATCAGTGAGTCCAGCAGAATATCGCGCTAGTTTCAGCGCCATGTTCAAGCCCTGGATTTCAGTGGCTTCCGATACTGCTGGCTCTCTTTTGATCTCTTGCTCTAATAACTCCTCTTTTGAAAGGTATTTCTTCGCCGCCATGGATGAAGAGCCGACTTGTCTCCACCATCTCACCCTCTCGATAGCTGATAAACCCCACGCGATAACCCAAATCCTTAAACCAAGTCGTGTTTTTACGATGGGAAATCTTCTTCCAGTGTTTTTGTTTGTAATCTGTCCAAGTCATGAAATCATCCCACTTCCAACACCAAGTTGCTTGATATCATGTAACAAATATTCGTCCAAAAAGTATTGTCATGAATATTTCTGGGGCTTTGGCTCTCGCTCTAAGTGCTACAAAGTTTTGAATGTTTGTCAAATCTACGCTGGTAATAACATCCTGTCTTGTAAGAATAAGGATATCAAACGTACGGAAGTCAAGTCCGAGATTCTGGCTTTAGGTATCGCTGATTCTTGGAGAAAAATCGATGCCCCGGATTTTAAAATTCGACCCTATGGCCAGAGTGTGTGTGTCAATGGACTTTACATTGGATGCGTCCAGATAACGGCCAGGCGCTTTAGGAGCATCAGATTTGAAGTAAGAAAAATTCAGGGCTATGGGTCTTCCTGAGGGAGTCTTCGAACACCATGATTTAGTTCAAAGTTGGCGAAATTTTGGCCGTTCTAGACTGTGATGATTTTAGGATGAAATGCAAAGTGAGGCTTTGGATATTGAAAGATTACCACAGCTGGGCTTGGATGGACTTTGAACTTCCATCCAGCACTATGATGCTTCGTCGCCCTATTCCAATTAGCAATAGCAACAATGGGGAGATCATGCTTGTAGAATACAAGCCATCTTCGTTATTTTCAGAGGTGTTTGTTTATGATTTGAAGACACGAGAAAGAAGAATGATTGAAATCTCTGAAACTGCCATGGGAAACAAGTCCAATTTCTTGGATATTGGAAAGCGAGCTGGCATTTTAGTTACCTGCATATGAGGTAGATAATCTGCTACCTTTCAAGGGAATTACTAGAGACATTTTACCTATATGTGCATACAAATTGACATCCATATGATAAAACTGGGGGGAAAACCAATTCGTTAAGGCTTCATCAAAAAGCAAAATCACTAATCGAACGAAACCTTTATATATTTGTTTAATTATTGAACTTTGTGCAGGAAAGGATTGTCTTCTTGGTTTGTTTTTATAAGTTTAGTTACTTTAGCATATATGTTTGCTATATTCACCTAAAATCAATTGAGAATCGCTGAAAGAGCGGTCACAGGCAAGAACAACATTACTGAATGTGGGCTTAACATCACGTTAAACACCCAAACTAAAACCGATCGGTAATAATTGGAAAACACAACTTGAATATAAGACTAAAAACCATTTAGGATTTAACCAATGTGAGATAACACGACTTCAACATTTAGCCCGAGACACATGAACAGCCAGCCAAATACTGCTAAGCCTTAAGACATTGAAAACTATTCATGTCTTCAAACTAGATGCGGCCAGTGGACTTACTTTGTCGAGAAAATACATGGAAGAATACTGGAATCACTCTGTTTTTTTCGTGGTAATTGTTATTTGCAACCAAAGCAATATGCGAATTTAGTTTGCTGAAATGAAGGAAGCAGAATTTGCTCCCTATAAATTTCTGCAAGGTTCTGTATTTCAAACCAATAGAGGTCCGAACAACCACACACACACACACACACACACACATTTATTCTCATCTTCTATCCTGGAACAGATCAGCAACTAACAGTTATCTGGGAAAGCAATCTGCTCCTCCAACTTAAACATATATATATATATATATATATTTGTGCGCGCGTGTGTGTGTGTGTGTTAATAGTTGGAGTTTCACTAAGAAATATCTGGGATTCAAACCATTCCAGCTACTTTCAAGTATTTCAATTATATCGTAAAACAAAAATCTATAACGATTACTTATATTTTTGCATTTTCTGATCAAGAAAAATAAGGCCATTTTCTCAATAATGCTCAGCATAGCAGGTGAAAAAGAAAAGTCCGCAAGAAGAAGAATAGAGAACTCTGTTTTTTTCTTTTTTTTGTTCCTAGAAATAGGGAGAAGTACAAGTGTTCTATCTGTGATCAAATTCCCTCGAAGAACCCAAAAAATTTTATACGATCTCCAAGCTAACTATTAACAGATAATGTAACTTTCGAAAGGATTTTGGAGTTCTCTGTTGACTGACTCTGTGCTCTGACTGAAATAATGCTTTCCTTAGATACTACATCAGCGAGTAATGCAGGCATCTTGAAACAAGAAGATTGTAAATTTTAACATCTGGCTGGGTTAAGATTCAAGTATTTGAAGATCACGACAATGAGAAAGGAGAGGAGACACACAGCCCACATGGCGCACCTGAGCTCAAATGAGTAGGGAATTGAAAGGGTGTGGCAGAATGCAGCAGCAGCCAGGACGAAAGCAACTTTCTCCAAAGCTTGTGAAGTTCTGGTGCAATTTGGGTGGATAAACAAAGCAACCAAGACCAAAATGAATGTGAGAATGACAATAATCGAAAGGAAAACCATGGAAAAAGGGAGCTGATGATTGGACTGATCAGTTGTAGTCGCAAATTGGAGGGATACACCGAGGGCATAGGAAAAGCAAAACACTAGAACGGCGTTTAGCCATTGTAGATGATTCTGGACGGCAAGTAAAGGCTCTAGCTGAGTTGGGGCTGGCGAGGGCGACTGGGGTTGTGCTTGTGGGGATTCATAGTCATTAGAGGGAGAAGATGATGATGGCAGCGACAGTGGCTGAGGTACTTCGATGTCGATACTAGCAGTTGCCGGCTGTGACTGTGGTGATGGGGGCTGTTCTGGCTGAGATCTTTGCTGGTATAATTCGAGACACAATCGGGTGGAAAATGTTGCAACTGAATCACGAAATGTCTGAAGCTTTTGTGTAAAGGCCATGTTGATTGGTAAAATGAGGAAAGAAGAGAGGCTTGCATATATTTATAGTGGGGCTGAGCTAAGAGACAAAAAGAGAGGAGAAGGAAAAGAAAGGAAGCTGCTTCTGTAAGAGTAGCCCTTCAATATCGGATTATCCGAGTCTTTTTTCCTTGATTTGGTAAGGTATTGCTGAAGAAACACAATGGAAAAGAAAGTTATAGGCAATCTAGAAAGGTCAGAGTGTCAAATGGTCCAGCCAACCAAACAAAAGCAAACGCATGTTCACAATACAAAACCAAAAGACCAACCTCATTTCAATCAATTTCAGTTGTTTTGCGGTGTTTCTTAATTTTAATCCACTCAAATGGTAAAGAAAAAAAATTGATGCCATTCCCTTTGTTTTAGATTAAATTTAGATGAATAGATACTTTTCAATTAGATATTAATATGTAAATAGTATTTTAAATTTTTAAAATTATTTTTGAATTTAAGGATTTAGACCTTAAAAAATCCATTAAAATAATATTGCTCATTGTTGAATCCACATTTAAGAGAAAAATGCTAAAAATTTATGTTTACATTTTTAATTTTGTTTTGACCATGTTGCATAAAAAACGTAGTAGAACAAAGAGATTAAAGCAAGAAAAAACAAGAACACGCAAGATTTACCTGGTTCATTCAATGTGACTTATGTTTACGGGCGGAGGGAGAGATTTCTTATTTCTTTGAGAACAACTGATACAGAGAAAGGCTTTAGTGTCTCATAGTCATCAAATTCAAATCCTAACTAAACAAGAATAATCCTAATCGATAAGAATAAATTCTATTCCTTATCTTAATCTGATTAGGACTTATCTAAACACAATCCCAATAAAGATTAAAGTCTACTTCTTATCATAATCTGATTAAGATTTATCTAATCAAAATTCAAGGTACTCAACAATTCTCTACCTTGACTTGAATTTTCAAGCCTTCAGAATCAAGAATATCTCCCTACCATCATGCCCTGAATGGCCTTATGCTATACAAACATTTACCAAGTCCAAGCTATGTTTGAACTTCTTTGCAGGTAATGACTTTGTTAACATATCTGTTGGATTATCTGTTGTGGCTATCTTCTCTATGGAAAATAACTTTTCTTCAATGACATCTCGAATAAAATTCAACTGGACATCAATATGCTTTGATCTTTAATGATAAACTGGATTTTTAGCCAAGTTCAATGCACTCTGACTATCATAACAAATGACAAGCCTCTGAACATTCAATCTCAAACTATTAAAAAGACCATGCAACCATATACCTTCCTTGAACCATTCTGTCAATGACATATTTCTACTTCAGTGGTAGACAAAGCAACTGTAGACTGAAGTGTTGCTTTTCAACTTATGCCATATCCATACAAAGTGAAGATATAACATGTTAGGGATATCCTTTTTATAAGATCTCCACCATAATCAAAATATGTATAGCTAACAAGACCACTACTAGTACCATAAACCAAGCAAATATCAGTCGTACCTTTCAAGTATCGCATAATCTATTTAACTACCTCCCAGTGAGTTTTCCTAGGATTACTCATAAACCTGCTGACCACATTAACCGTATAAACTAAATCTAACCTAGTACAAACCATGGCATACATTAAGCTCCCAAATGCGCTTGAGTAAGGAACTCTACTCATGTAATCTGTTTCTTTATCTGTACTAGGTAGTGTACTAGCATCAAGTTTAAAATGTGTTGCCAAAGGAATACTAACTGGTTTAGAATGATCCATTTGAAAAAACTGCAGTACCTTTTCAATGTACTTTTGCTAAGATACATATAGCAGTCCTGCTTTTCTGTCTCTTTAAATCTTCATGCCCCAAAATTTTTTTGGTTTTACCTAAATCCTTCATTTCAAACTCATTGCTCTATAAAATTTTCAAACAGTCAATTTCAACTTTGTTTTTACCTGCAATTAATATGTCATCCGCATATAGTAATAAATATATGAAGGAACCATCGGGCAACCTTCTAGAGTAAACATAATTATAAAACTGATTGCGCACAAAATCATGAGAAAACATAAATGCATCAAACCTTTTGTACCACTGCATTAGAGACTGTTTTAACCCGTACAAGGATTTCTTTAGCAAACATACCTGGTCTTTTTTTTCAAAATCAAGAAACTCTTCTAGCTGTGACATATAAATCTGCTTCTCTAGATTCCTATGCAAGAATGCAGTTTTCACATCAAGTTGTTCCAATTCTAGATCTAATGCACTTACTATGGCTCGAAAAACTCGAATTGTCTTATGCTTCACAACTAGTGAGAATAGTTCATAATAATCAATTCCCTTCATCTGTGAAAAACCCTTTGCCACAAGCCTTGCCTTGAACCTGGCTTGTCCAACTCCAGGGACAACTTCTTTCTTCCTGAATACCCATTTGTGTCCTACTGGTTTCACACCCTTTGGTAATGGTACTAGGTTACATGTATTATTCTTTGCAATAGACGACATATCCTCATTCATGGGAATCAACAAATTTGACGATTCTTTGCCTCTTTATATGACCTTGGTTCATAAAAAATAATGTTCTCTGCAACTGCCAAGGCATAAACAACAAGATTAGTATCAACAACTTTAGCAAAGTCTGCATACCTTAAAGGTTTCCTGATTTCCCTCTTTAGTCTTCTTACTGCTATACTTTGTGAATCTTCTTCTTCTCTGGGTTGTTCTTTAGGATTTGTTGCCATCTTCTTTGGAGCTTCAATCTCAAACTTCACCTTCTGGTGAGCACCATGATCTTTGTTACCTACAAGATTATCAAGCTCCTCTTTCTGGCCAAACATAGCAGACTCATCAAAAGTAACATCTCGGCTAATAATAAATTTTGGAGTTTTATCTTTCTCAGTACACCATAATGCATACCATTTAACTCCAGTTACATACCTTAGAAATATGCATTTCATTGCTCTAGGCTTCAGTTTACCATCATTAACATAAGCATAAGTAGGACAACTAAATATGCGTAGGCCAGAATAATCAGAGGGTTTACTAGACCACACCTCTTGAGGAGTTTTTAAATCAATTGTAGTTGATGGAGATATATTCACCAGATAACAAGCAGTATTAATTATTTTAGCCCAAAATTGCTTTGAGAGACCAGCATTTAATCGCATGCATTGAGCACGCTGTAATAGTGTTAGTTCATACGTTTTGCAACTCCATTCTATTGTGGTGTGCGTTTAACACTATGGTGCCTCACTATACCTTTTTTCTTGCAGAATTCATAAAATAGTGCATTACAAAATTCCAAACCATTGTTTGTTTTGAATGTCTTGTCTTGTTTTCTAGTTCATTCTTCAATCATAGTCTTCCACTCTTTGAACAGTCTAAACACTTCATCCTTTGATTTTAAAAAATATATCCAAACCTTTCTAGAGTAATTATTAATGAAAGTAATAAAGTACCTGCATCCACTGTGCAATTCAATTGGAGAAAGTCCTCATAAATCTAAATGAATATACTTAAGGATACCAATAAAAGTATGCTTGCAGAACTGAATTTCACTCTGTGCTGCTTTCCTTTAACACAAGACTCATAAAATTTTAGTTTTCCTGTTTCAGCTCCACCTAACAATCCTTGTTTACTCAATACTACAAGCTCCTTCTCACTCATATGACCTAATCTGCGATGCGATAATTCTATACAATCATCATGTTGCTCTAAGGATTGAGATAGTGCCACTGTTCCCATCATTGAATTGCCCATCAAGATGTAAATTCCATGGTGTAATTTACCCTTCATCATAACCAGAGCACCTTTTGAGACTTTTATTTTGTCATCTTCACCAGAAAAATTGTACCCTTGTTTTGCTAAGGTTCCTATAGAGATCAAATTCTTGCTAAGATCAGGAAGATACCAAGCATCAAATACTCCGACTATCCCATCATACATCTTAATCTGCACAGAACCACTAACCTTGACATTTAGCTCCTCCTCATCACCCAACTTAACACTGCCATTCCACTTTTTAAAAGAAGTAAACAGTTCCTTTGAGAAAGTCATGTAATAAGATGCACCAGTGTCCAATACCCACGTATTTGCAAAACCTGAAGTACTAACAGTCAAAATATCACTCATTCTCTTTCATCAGAACTATCCTTAATCACAGCTGAGCTATCTTGTACTACAGCAACTATAAATAGAGATTCTAAAGTTTTATTTAGGATTTTTTGGCTTTTTTTAGGAAAACTGACAGCTCTGAAAGAATTCTCTACAACATTTTTTCATTGAAATCCTATAACTATCATGGCCTTCACCAACCAACCACTTATAATCTTTCTTCATTACCACCTGCCACTATACTTGTTATCCGGGGTCTACTCCAATCTTCCTCTTCGCCATCTCTTTTGTTACATCTTGTTTTATTGGATTGCAACATTTTCTTATCTTTTTTTTAAAAAAAACCATTACGTAATTTTATTATTTATTTTATTAATATATTTTAGTGTGTTTGGCACGTATTTTGCTGTGTTGAAAACATATCTATATCAAATGTTAACTCTGTTGGATATCAATAAAGATAATTATATGTATACATAATGCATATGATGCACAATTGATATCCGAGGTAAATAAAAAATTGTTCTCATAATACCCATTTAAAAAGAAAGAGAATCTAGTTTGGATAAGATATTTTATTTAAATTTTAAATAGTCATCTGAAATTTAAATTTTAAAATTTAAATTCTGATATTGTCTAGATTTTCAGAATCTAAATTTAAATTTTAAATTTTAAAATTTGAAAAAAAATTTATCTTTCTAAATCTTATCAGATTATGTTTATTAGATTATATTTTAACATTTATAAATAATTGTAAAAATGGAGATGGAAAAACACATCAAAAATCATTTTCCTTTCCTCTATTCCTCTAGTGATCTGAGAGAGAATTCAATCATCCTTTGTTTGAAGTGTTGCGTTTGTCAGTGCTAACAATCGCAATGTGATCAAGGAGGCATGGGAGACGTGTTGCAAATTAAGTCGAGCACATTGGTGACAAGCAATAAACGTCTTAAGGTCAAAGATTTAACTTTGACTCAATCGTGTAATGTCTGACGTTTTTTATTTTTTTGTAACACATATATTTGTTCCATAATTTTTTTATTTATTTAGTTTATTTAATTTTATTTCAATATTATTTTAATCGTTTGTTTATTTTACAATAATTCGAACAAACAAACTCAACACTTGAATACTGTTTGAGATGACATAAGTGTTTGTGTTTCGTAGGACCTATTGCTCTTAGCAGATGGGACCCTTGGATATTGGATATATTACATCTTGTCTTTGTCTATTCTTTAAATTTGTCAACATAATGTATTGGAAAGCACTTGTTTTTGGATATTTTTAAGGTTTCCTGAATTAGGTGATTGAATTCAGTATGTTTCCATTGTTCACATTCCCCGATCACCGAAAATTTAAAGCCAGGCAACATTCTATTTATTAGCATTTCCCTAACGGAGCTTCGAGTCCTATTGATCTGACAAGCTATTGTGTTGGTAGCCTTTTCTTTTGGATCAAATGCAAGTCAAATTTGGACTATAACTTGGCTAGGCTAATTAAGCATTGATCAAGAAACCTTCCTCTTGCTCAGATTCCTAGCAATTTTCTGTGTTGTTTCTCTTTGCCACCGTTGTCTTCTCCGTGCTACAAGGACTAAATTAATTCATGAATCATGGGGCATCACCTTTTTAAACTCCACTATCTGATTGGTAGCATAGGCAAATTTTGCTGCCATGATAACATTATAGTACGGCAAGAAACCTAAAAGGTTCTTTTATGTAATAACATAGGATAAAACGTAAAATTGATTTTTTTAATTAAATATTAAAATACAGGTAATTTTATAATTTTTTAAAATTATTTTTAAATTTAAAAATGTTAATTTTAATAAACATAATTAAATTTCGTTTATATATTTTTTCGGACATGTACGTCGAACACTTCTCGAAAATGTTGGTGTTTCGTAGCTAAGAAACACCTTAATCAAGCCTTTTGCATTAACGCCACGTCTGATTGGTGGAAAAAAGAAAAGCCAACATACAATGACCCGTGATTGCCCTCGAGGAAAAACAAACACAAACGCAAACACAAACACACACACACACACACACACACACACACACACACACACAC
>JBBYHO010000021.1:6726870-6749650 GCA_038382025.1 Adansonia gregorii
ACACACACACACACACACACACACACACACACACACACACACTAAAGTCGACCTTTGAGATCGGACCATTGGGTCCGAATTGAAGTTGGCCTTTGATATCGTGTGAAAAAAAAAAAAAAAAGGAGATCAAGCACGTGGCAAGATTTGTCGGCGTGTTTTTTTCCGACAACAGAACGGAACTAGAAACGGACAAACCTTTTTTATCACATAATCAAGTCCTAGATATAGTTTAATGCTACGTTTTTCCTCTCATTATTTAGACATGTCATCAAATTGTCCTTTTGCTGATTAACAATTAACCCAACCCCAAATCCCTATATTATTTTTATCATAATTTTTTAATTTGGATTTGAAATTTTATTTTAGGATTTTCCAAAGTGGTATCAGTTTCAAATTTTCTCCATTTGTTGATATAGGTAGAATTGTCGAGATTTGAAATTTTCTCTTTCTGCTGTTGTTGTTAGACGAGGGAAGGAGTTGATTAAAGATTTCAAAATCTAATTTTTGACACCAATTCAATACTTAAATTATTGTGCGTTTAAGAGAATGTTGAAAAAAAAAAACAAACAAAAGATCTAAATGTTCTGTTTATCTAATCTAACACTTATCTATATTTATATATTTGTTTACTGGGTGCTCGTAAACTTGATAAATTAGGAAAATTCTAAGTCCTTTAACCTTTTAAAAATGACTTTTCTTTTTTTTTTTCCTATAAAAAGTTACTCTTAAATTTTTTTTTCTCTCATAATGACTTTTAAAAATTTTAGTTAGTAAATAGTTCCTACTCATGCGATTATCATACACACTTGTGATTGATATTACTGTAAAAAATATTAATAAGAATTAAAAATAAAACATTGTCGGGTGGCAGTTGCACGTATACTAAAAGCAAACGGCACCCACACAACATTTTCCAGTGTTCACATTGTATCCGCAATCAGCGATAAACTAATAACCAAAGCCAAGCCCCATTTATTATATTGCTTTTGGGCAATTACACATATTACGGATACAACCAAAGATTCAACCCTTGTTTTTGTCTCAGTGGGCCAATCTTTAAGTGATGAGCTAACTAAAGTAAAAAGGGCATCCATTCATCAGTGTCTTGAACTAGCCATGTGACTTAATGTTGGAAAGATTATGCTGATGCATTTGCTGGAGTTACCGCTTGATTGTTTTTTTTCTTCTTTGAATGTTACAATTTTTTGTTCTAATAATTAAAATTTAATCTTCAACGATCTTAAATATATATATATATATATAAAGAAATCACATAATGAGACTATAGAAATAAATTGTAGGCATTAAAATTTAAATCTAAATTCTGTTTGAATTAAGCTAAACTCTGGAGTTTGAAACCTTCATCTTGAATTAAATAATTTACTTGAAAGATATATTAGCCTGTTAGTAATAAAGTGGCGTTCAATTAAATTTTCCTTTTATGTTCAATTTCAACTAATTAATTGGGTTTATCTGTTACCATATTTCCTAATTCCTTTGTTAAATGTCTCTCTTTATGACTTTTTTTTTTTAATGAAATGTCTTCGAGGGAAAAATATGAAAGAGAACATTGCACACCATGGATAGCTTCAAATTTCAGTATAAAAATACACCATTTTCGAATTAATAGGAAAAATGAGTGTAACTGTGTAATTGATGTAACTTAATTAGGCCAATTATGCATTGATTATTGGTAAGTGTCTTGAATTTTAATTAGATAATTTCTAATTAAATTAGAATAAGGGATAGACTTTAATATTTATTTATGTAGGATTGTATTTGGATAAACCTTAATTAGATTAGGATAAGAAATAAAATTTATTCTTATTGATTAGAATTATCGATGTTTAGTTAGTATTTGAATTTTGTGACTATATATATATGAGGCACTAAGACCTATCTCTGTATCAATTTTTCTCAAAAAAATGAGAAATCTCTCTCTCTGCCCATAAATATAGATCACATTAATCAAACCATATAAATCTTGCATGTTCTTATTTTTTTTACTTTAATCTCCTTGTTTTACTATATTTTTTCCGCAACAATTATTTTTATTAAGTTCAAACTTAAGATTCAAGTCTTCTTGCATAAAACTGAATCTGAAACTAGTAATATGTTAATAAATTTCCCGCATAAAAGGAAGCATGAACGTATAGTTTTTGTTACCATTTTCTGCAAATTACTCAGCCTCAATAAAATATGATAGTTTTTGGAAATAATATACGTATATATGTATTCACTAGAAAACCAGTGTAGCATTTGAAACACTGACAAGAAGCAATACAAGGTGTCAAACCTTTCTGTTACACTGAATCTGCAGACAGTTTCTTCAAACTTTCAATTACTAAATGTAAAGCTAAACGCTATCAATTATAACAAAAGAAAAAAAGAAAAGCAATTTTCTCAGTTTTTTTTTGTATATATGACATCATAAAATGTTGCGATTAAGTATATGAAATCGTGACAACGAGCAAGGAGAGTAGAAACACAGCCAAGACAGCGAACTTGAGTTCAACCTGGAAGGAAGTTGCCGTAGCGTGGCAACATGCGACAAAAGCTACTAGGAATGCGACTTTTTCTAACATTTCTGAAGCTTTGGTGCAACTTGGTCTGATAAACGACGCCAGAAAGAAAAGATTAAATGTAAGTAGGACGCGAAAAGAAAAGAAATAATCCAAGGAAGAATTGGGCTGATTGGGTTGACGATGATCAGTACTTTGGGCGTACAGGAGAGACACAGCAATAGCATATGAAAAGCAAAATGATAGGACTGAGTTTGTCCATTGTAGATGCCGCTGAGCTTCAAGTACAGATGACTCTAGTTTGTTCAGGTTGGAGGGAGTAGTGGGGGTTGTAGGGAGCGGCAGCTGCTGTGACTGTGGCTGTTGTTGTGAAGATTCAAGTTGGTTAGTAGGAAAAGGTGGCTGAAGCAACTCAATGTTGAAAGTGGTAGATGATGGCAGCGGCGTCTTATGTGGTTGCAGGGTCTCAGGGTCATTTGTATAAGGCGGTGTTGATGACTGAGATGATTCAAAATCAAACTGGTTGCCTGACTCTGGTTGCAGGGTTTCAGGGTCATTTTCACAAGCTGGTAGCGATGGCAGCGTTGGTTGCCGAAGCGACTCAACGTCGACGACTGGGAGTGATGGTGTTAGTGGCTGTGATCGTGTTAGGAAAAATTTTTGACACATTCGTGGGAAAGTTACAACTGAAACAAGAAAGGCTTTAAAATTTTCTAGGAAATCCATGTTAAATTTTTGCTGAAGTAAGGAGAATTATGTAAAGGATATAATCAAAGGCCAGCTATTTATAATGTTGGCTGAAAAAAAGAAGTTAAAAAAACCGAAATGGAAAAAAAGGCCATTTTTATATGGAACAGTAGAAGAATAAGAACCACGCAAATCCGTTCATCCGAGTTCAAATTTTGGTGTTGAAAAAGCTAAAATGAGCACTGGGAAACAAAGTTAGAACAATAAAAAAGCGCCATGAATCTATAATATTGCTTACATATAGCGGAGCACCGAGCCAGTCGACCATACGAAACAAAAGCTGAAGGAAAACCTGGACTGCTTTGGCTTTAACTGCTTGTTTGACCGAAACTTCTGGAGATTAGGCTTAAAACATTTTCTTTGATGCTTCGTCTTTGCCCTCTAATTGACCTACCTAGACTTCGTGTAGGGGGAAAACAAAGTGTGTATCTTCTATAACTAAGTTGGAATTCGGATAATCTGATTCAAATGGCCAAAGCAACCTATTTCTAGGCTAAAGTCAAACCCAAAGATTCAAGGTGAAACCTTTCAGATTTGACAAATAAATATTGAACCCTGTCAGGATTCATAAGGAAATTTCATTACCGTCAGATGAATAGAAAACTTCAGAAATGGTCACATCAGATGACCCACTCAAATACGCCCCCTGCCTTTCTTTATCAAAATGTATTGTTGTTGATAGGCTGTACCACTTCCTTTGTTGACAAGTTAAAAAAAAAATATTGCTACTATTTGCGGGTTCTTCTAAATATTACTGCTTACTATTACTAATCCCATTAGCTTTTGTGTGTTTTCTCCTCTTAGCAAGAAAATTAGTGCAATTTAGATCTATCCAATGATTTGATTGGAATAAACTGAATGGGATCATATTTGAATACGTAAAAAATTTGTGTTAGAGAACATTACTATTGTGTAATCATAACTTGGAAATTCAAAATACAACAATTATGTCTTTACTTAAAACACTTGATTTAATAAGAGAAAAACAAAGTTAAACCTTTTAGATCAAAAAAGAAATTAATCAAATTAACTAATGTTCCAAAATATTTTTTTTTTGTTAACTTGAAATCATTAGTGAAAGGAAATGCAACTTCGTATTTTTAATATAATCGGAAAACAATAAATCAACTAAACCTGCCCATAATATGTTTAACTTATCCAACTTTTAAAAAAATTAGCCATTTTATAATTTGGTCCTCAACAGCATAAAGATCTATTCATGAGTTCAATTATTTATTTAACCCAACAAATCCGAGTCCATCCTTTGTTCTTGTATGTTCAACTCTAGATTTTGGAAAGGGAAACTAATATTCACAAAATGTTTCAATCTTATCCGCTACTATAACTAAAGATAAAATGTAGTTTCCTCACACATTTTTTTAATCATTTCTTAAAATGTTCATAGGATTGTTGATCTGTCTCAGTTTCCAGATCGAGAAAGCAATGTGGTATCTTGAAGATTTGGAGGCTTACAAATTGTTCTACCAGCTTCTTATTGAAGAATTAATATGAAGCCTTCAGTTCTATGTCTCCCACCTATGTTACTTCAATTTTGGTAATTATTAAATATATGTATATATCCAACACGTATATATTTATAATTTTAAAATATTTTTATATTTTTAAAGAATTATACCTGATACATATATATCTAAGTTTGTATCAAACACAAAGTACCGTATACTCATATCTAAGTTTTTATTGAATATTAGTATCGGATCCGAATACTATTATCTTACTTCAACCCTCAAAAAAAAAAAATGGTTTAGTTGGATGAGCAGTGAATAGCGTGCCAGTGTTTCTAAAGCTAGTTTTTATTTGCAGTAGCAAATTTTGTACAAGGGATTTTCTCGCGTCAAATTTCTAACAGTACATTGACTAACAATGACATAGCTAAGGCATGTTCTTCCCAATTGCCATAGATTATAATAGAAGGATAAAAATTTGTACCACTATATTGAAGGAATATAGCCTCTAATTTCAAGAAGCAGTTTAAGGAAATGAGTTCTTCAGGTACTCAGAAACAGAGAAAGAACAAGACAACCAATAATTTATATTATATCCAGAGTCTGTATCATATATCAGTTTTTACTCGGAAAGTTTAATCGTACTTATAGACACAATTTAGATTCTTAAAATAGAAAAAAAATGAAATTATTATTTTATTTTATTTTTAATTTCATGAAAGTGAATAATTTGATATAAAAAATTTTCTGAGAAAATTTTGGATGGTTATAAAGGCGTGTACCTATAAACACCTGTTAAACTTGACCCTTTTACTTTTCTATAGTTGTAGAAGATCTTCAATTACCTCAACTTTATCATGAAATTTGATCATGCAGACTAGCAGAAAAAATTCTTCATTTGAGCATATTTCCTGAGAATATCCATCTATAATGCAGAGGGCTTCGACTGCACGAAGAATAGCATGAAGGACAGAGTACCCTTAAGCTTGATTTTAATTTTTAAGACTTTCATTATATTTTCAACCTTATATTAAAAGAATAGTAGTTGTCCTTTGGTGAAGAATGCAAACCTAATATCTTATCTCAAAATGAGGTAACCATTTCCGAAATTCAGGCAAGTAGTGATAGCATTTAACACTTAATATTTGTTATCAATAAAATGGTTTCTCTATTATTTTATGTAAATATATGTAAAAAAATTCTTTTTTTTCTTATAAATTTATTTATTTTTAGATACTTAAAGATGTCAAGCATGAATATCGATCACTTGAAGTAAAAATATTATTAACGAAATTTTTATAATTAATGAGATTTAAATTTTTAATCTCTAATTGTATTCATTATAGTACATTTTTAAATGAAAAAAAAAAACATTTTATAAAAGATAAATATCTTACTTCTATATGTTTAGAGTATAACTTTTTAATTTTGTTTTTGATAAAAAATGATAAATAAAAATTTTTTGACAAATACCCAAAAGAAAACCACTAAAGTTATTCATAGAAAATATCATTAAGTCTATTACAAATAATACTTCTAATTGAATTTACTATTACGAGTTAAGTTATACAAATTTAATTTTTAAAAGATCTTTTTAAAAATTAAAAAATATGTAAATTAAAATATTCATGTATTTTATTTAACTATTACTTATTGCATGTATGTCATACATAGATACTTGTTGTTTTATTTATTTTAAAAAATAGATACTTTTATATTTTATAATAAGTAAAATTAATAAATGCACTAATATTTAATGTTTAAATATAAAAAATTTAATTTTAATATAAAATTAAAATTTATAAAAATTAAAAATGAAATTTTAATTTTTTATTTTTTATTAAATAAATTCATTTACATTTAAGGTTAATAAAAATTAAAATTTTAAAAATAAAGTAAGTAAAGATAAATGTAACATTTTTACTTATCAATAAATAAATACATTTAATTGAAAATTTTTAACAAAATTAAAATTTTAATTATAAACTGAATAAATATTGATAATAATAAAAAATATTTGCAATGGTGATTAAAAATATAATTAATAGTTATGACATTTTTGTCAATTCAACAAATTTTTTTATATTTATATTTTTATATTTAACATAGATTTTAGATATAAATAATAAAATGAAAAATATTATATATATATATATATATATACACACATATTATAGATAAATGGATAGCTTTCTTAACTAATTATAAAGGACTACCACTCATCACCTACCCCCATGAAAAAGGACAGTTAACCACAACGCGAGAGCCAAGTGGCAGTGCCAAATTTTATATTCTTTTTCCTTCTTCCTTTTTCAACTTTTTTTTTTTACCTACTAAAAATATTATTATAAATAAAATTTACTAAATCTTAAAACAAAAATAAGAGGCAACGTGTCTCAATCCTAAGCCACAAAAAACGGTAATGTTTTTTTTTCTCTTAAAAAGAAAGCAGCGCCAAAATAATCGCTTCGTTGTTTCAAGGCAAGAACCAGGTTCTCTCTTCTCTTTCGAGAAGAACAAAACAATGGCGCTAACTCCCTCTCGTTCTTCGTCTTCTTATCATAATATTCTCCAATTCTCTGTTAAATCTCCATATCCTTCCGTACATTATCTTCTTGTCGGTTCTCCATGGCCAAATGGTTCGCCGATTTTGCTTCAAAAGAGTGGAGTTCCTCTACTTCCGGCCGTGGTGAGACCGTCTTTTAGGAAGCTCAAGTGCATCGCTAGATCAACTACGGAAGAAGATCGTTTGAACGACCCGGAAACATTGGCCGCTGAGAATGTCTGTGGTGATGATTATGATGATAGAGGGAGGGAAGATCCGAAGGTGCAGCAACATCAAAGTTCTGTGGTTGCGACGCAGAGGATCGCTCCCTCTTCCGGCGATTCTCTTATGCTTGGAATTCGTGAGCCTGTCTATGAGGTTTTCTCTTTTACTTTCTTTTTGGAAGAAAAATAGAAATTGTTTACTTTTTTTTTTTCAAATAAGTCTAAGAGAAATTATTGCTCAAAAGGAGGAGGAAGAAGAAGAATGAGAAGAAAAAAGGATATTAAGATAGTCTGAGCAAAAAAACAGGAGCATTAATACAGTTTACATACATTTGCATGCAGTTATGTATTATTCTTTTGCATGCTAATCTTAATTAACGTTTTTAGGGCTTATTAATTCCTGAAAAATTTCCCAGTTACTGATTTTCTATTTGCTCTCGTGATTTTTGGAGTTGCATTCCAATTTTGCTTTTGTTTTTTTCCTATTATTTTTGAATGGTTATAATTTTATTTTTTTGGTTTAATTTTGTGTTTTTTGAATTTTTTTTCCCATCTCTAAAGGTAGTAGAGGTGAAGTCAAATGGAGTAGTATCAACAAGGAAGATAAACCGACGTCAATTATTGAAATCAAGTGGTAATTTAATCTTCTTTTCTTGGTTTTACTTGCTTGTCAAGCTTTAATAGCGGGGGGGGGGGGGAAGCCTATTGTTTTATATATTTGTTGTGGATAAATTTTGTTTATTTATTTATTTATTTATTTTGTTCTTAGGCCTTCGTCCAAGAGACATCCGCAGTGTCGATCCATCATTGTTTTTGACAAACTCAGCGCCATCTCTTCTGGTAATAGACACTTGGTTCGTTATGTCTCATGATAATATTTTTATTTGTCATGCTTGGTTCCTATTGCTTGAATTTGAGTATTGGTGTGTTTCTTTAGTTTCCTGTGTTTGCTAAGTGATTTTTCCCTGTTCCATGCTATAGGTACGTGAGCATGCCATTTTACTTAATCTTGGATCATTACGAGCAATAGCAATGAAAGACTGTGTTCTTATATTCGACTACAATCGGTAAATCTCTTCTTCAACATCTGTGCAAATATGATCTCATTGTTTCATCATTACTATCAATTCTTCTAGATTTAATGTGAACCGACAGTGATGCTTGTTGCATAAGTTGATTATTTCTAGTAAAGGAGGAAAAGCTTTTATCGACACATTGTTGCCTCGACTGAATAACATGAATGGAGGGCATTGTATGCCATTCGAGCTTGAGGTTTGTGTCTTTCTTAGGATCCTTGCTTTTAGATGCTGATGTATGGAGGTGATCCATGTGTTGTCCACTGGGTGGAAGCTATAATCTTAAACATCCGAGCTTGTTAAGAGTCATTTGGTGTGGTACTTTCAGGTTGTTGAAGCTGCATTACTTTCACGGATACAGCGTTTGGAGCAGAGACTAATGGATTTAGAACCTCGTGTGAGTATGGGAACATAGTGAGTATATTTTTTTGGTTTGTTTCTTGTTTACATTTCCTTTTCCCTTTTAAAAGCTTTGCTGTGAATTGACAAACTCCTGAAGCTGCACACTGCTAGCCCCCCATTTGCTATACTGGTTGCAAGCAAATTTCAGCAGAAAGTGTTTTTCATTGGCTTCCAAGGCCTAAGCGGTCTACATGGAAAGAACTTCTGGTTGAATAAATCCGATATAGGCAATAGTTCCATTTCTTTTTGTTTATGTACATTCTCCTCCCTCTCTCGTCTCAGATGCACACACTTGGACAACTCATTGGTCTTCGAGTCAAAATTTTCTGTTAAAAACATTTGAGAAGTATGCCTAAGTAACCATTTTTGTTCCCATTTTGATGTTGTTAATTGTCTTATTCCTCAAACAGCTACAAATGAACCAAGTTGCTCTTTATCAATTTGAAAAATGCTGGTTTATGTTTGTTAGTTAAATCTAATAGGCAAGTTTAAGCTTGATATTTAGGCTTATTTTGTTAAATAACCCACGTTCTAGCAAGAGGTGTTAAACACTTAAGCTTATTTTTATGCTAATGTGAAACTCTTGATTGTTAATTTCCAGACAACTGATTTATAGTTTCATTTAGATGATATGAGATATGTATGAAATATTCTTTTATTCAGTCTATTTGTACATATTGCCTAAGATCATTGTAGGATTGTCTCTTTTATATGAACAATTTTTTTTTTTTAGAATAATTATGAAGAAGCTTTTTATTGCTGTTGCAAAAAGAATTATAACTATGCTTATCATGTAAAGGAGTCAAGCTTGCACTAAATATAAGCTTGAACAATCCAAGCTTAATTATCTAGGGCTTGATTCAAGTACTTGTCTTACTCATTTTCAAGTCTTGTTTTGGGTTCTTACCATGTACTCTAAGCATGCCTCAAAGAGTTAGTTATTTTCATAGGTCATCTTATACTCAGAACTGTTCTCTGACAAGTTACAATTCTTTTAATAAAATTAGAATATATGTTTTCCTTAGAATATAAACACCTTAACAATTTATTATTTTCATTGTGATTAATTAAGAACATGAAATTGCCATGAGCAATTCTTGATCATGTTTTTTCATTTTAATTCCCATTTCCTGGATGTGTATAATGCAATATAACCACCTTCTGAGCTTACAAATTTGTGCCTTGAGTGCCTTGTGTTTTACAGTGTCAATATGTGATAGTTTGTGATATGATAAACCTGTTTAATCGTGATTACTGCTCTTCCATTTGCATAGGTTCAAGCTCTGCTTGAAGTGTTGCCTAACAAATTAACTGGTGACATATTGGAGCAACTTCGTATTAGCAAGCAGACTTTGGTATATTAACTTATCAGAATCTTGTTTAGTTGCATAATAATAGTTAAATATCTTGTCCTCAAATTATTATCTTTTCATTTTATCATGCAAGGTTGAATTGGGTTCAAGAGCAGGAGCTCTTAGACAAATGCTTCTTGATCTTTTGGAGGATCCCCATGAAATACGTCGTATATGCATTATGGGAAGAAACTGTAGTCTTAATAAGGGAAATGATGACGTGGAATGTTCTTTAACCTTGGAAAAGCTGATTGCTGATGGTAAACTGTAGTCATTAATCTCAGTTCTAATTTGTTTTAACAAGAGTTATAATTGGTTCAATTTGGTCATTTTTGCAGAAGAGGAGGAAGAGATTGAGATGCTTTTGGAAAATTATCTTCAAAGGTTTTTCCTTCATCTCATTTATGGTGCATATCTAGTATGTCGTTAGTTCATCAAATAGGATTATCGTTTATTTTCTTCATTTTCCTATTCTTGATAATCTTCAAGTTGGGTTACAAGGAGCTCTTTAAAATTTCCACAAGTCTATATGATATGAACAAGATGTAAATTAGATAAGTAAGTGTATTTTGAGGTTTAGTTTAACATAAAGGAATAAGAACGACTCCATAGAACTGGCTAACTGTTGGTTGTGTTTCACTGGTCAGAAAGGGTTTTGTCTTGTTGAAAATTTTCTGGTTAACTTTTTGTGCTTTGTGGCCATGTTTTGTTTTCAATAGCTGTAACTTATTAAAACGTCTTGTTGAATTTTGCAGATGTGAATCTTGCCATGGTCAGGCAGAAAGGCTTCTTGATTCTGCAAAAGAAATGGAAGATTCTATTGCTGTCAACCTAAGGTCTGATGAAGTTTGGCTTACTTTTTGGTGTCATCATCACCATTTCATTTGGGGTTAATGTCAATACTTTATCCGCCAAAAATCCCATGCTTCTTCTCTGTGATTATGATGATTCAGGTTTTCAGAATCGTTTCTAGAATGTCTTTCCTCTTGCATCTAAATCCACACTCCTTTACCTAACAAAATGGGGTTGTTTAACTGTTTTATCAGCTCCCGGAGGCTTGAGGTAAGCCGAGTGGAACTACTTCTTCAGGTTGGGACATTCTGTGTGGCAGTTGGTGCTCTAGTTGCAGGTTTGTCCTTCCTCCAGCAAGAAAATGGAAGCCAACCCTCTATTGGTTACATGCAGGAATTGCTCGACATAATCATGGTTTAATCATAAACATGGTGTTTGTTGCTTGTATTTATCTGCACGAGTTGCTTAGGTTCTTGTGATTCATTTTATGATGGGATTAACACATTGCTGAACGGTAGCTAAAACATGAACATAATTAATCTTTGTCAGATACTTGGTTGTAAGAATCTCCATGGCTTATCCTCTATAGAAACTGAAGATGTTAGATGCCACAAATCACAATTGGCTAGGATCCTTAATCATCACATGACAAACAAAATTGTAACTTGGATCAGTATAATTGTAGCTAGTTCATGGAGTTATTATCGGACATGGTGATAATTTTATTGATTGTTTATTCGGTTACGAGGGAAGGGATGGGACCTAGGGAAACTGCTCAAGTTTGGAAGTTTTCTAAGAGGGAATAGGAAAAACAAAAGGTTATAACGCATATGGCTGTCATAGATGTATCTGCTCTTGTTTACAGTTTGTGGCATGCATTCTGACTCCATTCTTGAAATCATTTATTCCATTGGACAGCATAACGTTTCTTCAAGAACTTTAGTGGTAATTGTGACCATCAATATCAAGAGGCTAAAAGATTTATATTTCCTGTTTTCAGGTATATTTGGCATGAACTTGAAGTCCTATTTGGAAGAACATGTGGTATTTTTGTAATAAAAGTTTTAACATTTTACATTTAGTATTTACTGCTTAATATTTCCGTATCGAGGTGATTTTCACTTGGCCATACTGACTTTACCCTATTGTTAATTTGGTGCAGTTTGCCTTCTGGGTAGCCACAGCAGGGATTATCGCTGGTGCGATTGTGGCGTTTTTTCTCATGTATTGGTACCTCAGGAATAGGAAAATATTGTGATTTAAGAGTTTAGGTAAGTTGTGCATTACCTTTAAACTAAAGTTTGCAGCAAGCCCTTGTAGAACTTAAAAGATGAAAAGGAAAATATTCAAGAAAATCCAAAAAAATAGGATAGGCTCAGAATGATATAAACTTCCAAATCCTGTTTTGAATCTGTCTGGTCTAGGGGTGTAATCGAGCCGAGCAGAGCTCAAGCTGTAAAAAGCTTGAGCTTGACTTGAAATTCGAAGCTTGAAGTTTAGCTTAAGTTTGATTGAGTTTTACTTTTAAAACTTGAGCTCGATTCAAGATAAAAATCAAATCGCTCAAGTTCGCTCGATTAGACTCGTTTACTTAGTAAAAAATGAGCTTAATTATCACTTCAAACTCGATTATTATGCTCAAGCTTGAGTTCAAATTGAGATTTTTCAAAACTGCTAAAAAAAATGAACTAGTTTCGTGAGCTACTCGAGCCAAGTATTAGTATATTCAAATTAGGCTTGCTCAATATCTCGAATTGCTCAAGCTTGACTCAACAAAGATCAAGCCAAATCTGAGTTTTTTCAAAGCCAAACTCGAATAGCTGGCGAGAATATGTATCTCATTTACACCCTTAGTCTGTGCTCGACCAGATCCCCTTACAGCCTTGCATGTTCCCTAATATTTTTCTTCAGCTTTCTTATCCCTTTTATTTCTTAAACCGAGTTAGTGTAATTAAAGAGGAATTGTTATAGTTAATTAAATCAAGGCATTTATGATTCATTTTCCATTATCTAAATCTACGATATCGAATTGCATTATAATTCTTTGAAGCTGATCTCTTCTTGTGCGTGTGTTTAGCAGGTGAAATTGGAAGAGCAAAGATTCTTGTCCCCAAACTAATTGGGCAGCTTTTATAAAGATTTCGAAGTGCATGAATGATTGTTATTATTATAGTGATAGGTAATAACTGGATATATAATTTATTTAGGTGGATTGCCAAAAAAAAAAACAGCTTATTCAACTGTAACACGTTTTCAGCATGCAAAAGTAGAGGCTGCTAGCAGCAGCAATGTTTCGGGTATCCTTTCCGGTGCTATATGCTTAAATTTTATACTTGATGGAAATGCCTCGCTAATTGTTCAACTAAATTTATTTTTTGAAATAAATAGATTTATTTTTATTTTAAGTACCATGTATTACTATTATTTCAACACATTTAAAAATAAATATTAAATATAACAACTTTTTAAAAAGTTTATTCGTGTCTAATATATAATACTCAACGGCCAAAGCCAGATCACATAATAGCACAGATAAACCATCAGCTTGGCGATAGCATATTGCAAACTCTGTGATTAACCCTCTTTACCATCAATAGCATATTCAAACTAATTAACCATGAATATTCCAGGGAAAAGAACGGCAAATTGCGTTGCATCCCTTTTTGGCGGCAGCCTTTCCAGTACCAAAGAACTGTCCTACAATTATAGGCTCCATTTTGAATTTTAAGAAATAATAGTGACCAAAAAGAAAAAAAAGAAAACAAGAAACATGTCCAATATTTATACACAATGCAACTTAAGAAGGAAAATTTGATATAGACGTTCGATGCTTAAATCCTCTAGAAAAGCCACGGATACTGCATATGGAAGGGGGCAAACAGATCCGTCCACCATCGAAAGCCCTTGCCTGCTTAGAACATGCTCCCTGAAATTTGAACACATTCCCAAAATGGTTCTTTCAAAATAGGAGCTAACACCTAAAAAGGCTCAGCATCGACCCAAGCTTGATCCTTCAAATGGTATAGCATGGATGTCATGTGAACGAAGAAGTTATATTACCTGCTACGAGAACCTCCTGTGAACAATACCAGCAGCCTTTTTGAGAAGTAATATGAGGAAGAAAGAATTGAGCTTTGGGAAAGTAATGCAAGCAGCCGTTAAAAATAGATGAACGAAAGAATTGAGCTTTGGCAACAATGCTCGGGAACAGGGTTAGTTCAACTTTGGAGCCATTTCTTTCAATGGCTTTGAAGTTACTCCATCAATTGCTATATTCCCGACTCCAGCTTCCATGGCCTCCCTCTCATCCTTATCTTTCCTTTCCTTTTATGTACCATTGATGAGCCGTTCAGGGGCATTTATGGAAGGTGCTAGCAGTCGAGGGCCTGCACTGATCCATGGATAGCTGAGGCATTGAGCCGCTGTAGGTCTCTTTTCAGGGACAAAATCAAGTAGCGGAATAAGGAAGTCTGCCGTGTCTTTAGCATCTTCCTCACTGAGATCATATTTCTCCATAAGAACCTTATTAAGGGGCCAAAAACGTAACCGACAGATATGCCTCAAGTATCCACATATCTGTTGAAGAAATCCCGAGAATAGCGCCCACCTGATGCAATCTGATGACAATTGCTAACACTGAAATGGTCAGAACTATGCAGACAAGATCTTACAGTATATGGTTTAACAGTATGAAGCAACCAAGATTAACCTTGTACCCTTGAAACAACACATATATCAATTAACCAAAAAATAGGACAAAACGAGGATGTCAAACTTGTTTCTTTCAAATAGCATGTGTGTCTGTGTCAGATATGAATATGTCTCTGATACATGTATGTTCAATTTTTATAAGGTTTCTATATATATAAAAAGTCTTTGGAGAATCCTATCCCATATCTATATCCGAATATGCTTTGGACTCAAATGTCGTACCCGAGTACTTAATGAAAAATGAAGACTCGAAGCAACATTGTGTAACAGTCTTACCTTGTGTGGCATCATTCCAAGAAGCTCTATCATCAATGCCAAGTGATCCTGGCCATGACCATGAGAAATATATGTCAAGGGGCAAAAAGAGAGTATCTACTTGTCTACAGAACTCAACATAATAATATTGAAGTGGGGAAAGAAAAAGAAAATCAAAAACTAAATCATGAACGGTAGGTGGGCGCTCATATCAACTTATAGTGGTCTTTCTGCTACTAAAAATTTCTTTATGCTTTTCGCTGCTGCACAAAGAGGAAATAAGTAAGCAGTCACATCGTTACCTATTGTAGGATAAATGAAAAGATGACTTCAAACATAAAATACAACGAAACCTTATTCTGTGTTCATCTAAGGCCATCGGAAATTCTAGGGGAAAAAAAATTTTCCAGAACCAAGAATAACACTATATTTTTTAATTGTCATTTATGAAGATCCATAAAACAACTTCAAATGAGAGAAGCTTATCAGATTCCTGTTTCTTATTTTTACCTTTTACGAGTGTTAGAAGAGAAGATTCATTCAGAAAGGCAAAAACAAGAACTAAGTTCTCTTACAAAAGCATACAATTACTTTCATCGTGCATATGCTGTAGTTTTTGTTTTGTTCGGGATTGAATAAAAGTAAATGCCAAGCAAACCTAGTCATATAGATATGATGCTGATATCTGTGGCATTATTACAGATAACCTGGTACAAATAGAAGCTAAACAAGCACAAAAAACCTCATTTTTAAGAAAATTATGGCTGCTAAAATGATCTAAGGTGAAACATTTAGACCTCATGTTCTTGCCCGATAAATTTCTA
This sequence comes from Adansonia gregorii, assembly GCA_038382025.1. Classification (NCBI taxonomy): domain Eukaryota; kingdom Viridiplantae; phylum Streptophyta; class Magnoliopsida; order Malvales; family Malvaceae; genus Adansonia; species Adansonia gregorii. Next base: position 6,742,787 of record JBBYHO010000021.1, read on the forward strand.
TCATTTGTCATTCCTTTCCTCCTCTCTATGTCCTTATTTATGTTGCATAAGGGTAGTACAGGTGTATGGATTACTATATATTTATATGTAAAATGCATTCAAATTAGAATAAATACGAAACACACAATCGTACAAGGGAAAAAAAAGCATATTTGAAATTAATTCAAATACTTTGCTCATCACACATGAGAACAACAGTTACTAACAGGCACATAAATGATTAAGTGTCAAAAGGAAAATAAAAATTTGAGAATGGATTCTGCATAGCTCATCTCGATCATAGTTTTCACCACTGTCAGGATCAAAAAGAACATCACCAGTAGCCAGCTCAAAACAAATACAAGGAAAAGACCATAGGTCTGCCGATGTTGAGTATCTGGATAACCTCGGGACATCTGTACTGCCTGGTTTGAATATCACTGGTAAATTGTTTATACGTCCAACAAGCATTGCCAAAATCAACCAATTTACACTTAAGATCAACTTCTGCTAGCAGTTTTTTCCTTGTTGCACAGCTCCACCTTCTATGGTGCTCCTTTCCTTGGTTATCATTGTTAATTCCACCACTCTTTACGTCGTCTTTAACCAGAGAACCATTTGCCTGTTCTTCACCAGAAACTTCATCTGGTTTGGCATCAGCATTCGTGTCTTCTGTATCACCAGTCTAGGAATCTGTCTCATTCTCCTCGGAAGCTTCCTTTTCTACACACCCTTGAGCTGCCTTCTTAGCCTTTCTCTGAATCTTCTTTTTCTGATTCTTGGTCAAATCTCCATTAGAACTCTTAATTTCTTTTGAAGCCACAGTCTCCGAGCCAACCTTATCCTCTCTAGTGGGAAGGACAAGAGAAGCACCGGATTTGGTAGGATCTCTTGATGGATCAATCATTGACAATAGCAACACATTCTCCAGCTTTAAATCGGTATGAATGATTGAAAGTTCACGGTGCAAATAATCGAGACCCACTAAGATATGGCGACAAATCTCTTCAACCATACGAAGAGGAACTCCTCGATAATCACTATACTTAATAAGGGTCAAAAGGTTATCCCCCAAGTACTCAAAAACCAAACACATATGCTGCCCATTAGGCCCTGAATGTTTACAATGATCCAACAGCTTCACAACACACTTTTTATCATCTCAATCTCACTCAGCTATCTGTTTAAGGATCTTTATCTCATCCATTGCCGCCTCAGTGCAGTGCTGGGTGCTTTTTTGAATCTTCAAAGCTACATAATGCTACAAACAATAAATTATCATGTGGTTAACGTATTGAACCATAAAAAAGAATGGCGATGGCTGATCCACTTCTACATAAAGAAAAAGCAAAATTTATTGAACAAAGCATCTTATAATCATTAGGGAAAAAAAAAAAAGAGAAGCAGAACACCAAATAAGCACATTAACGAGAATCACTATAAGAATGCTGCGACAAGGAAAAGAATCTGTAATTCAGAGAAAATTAGGTCTGATTAGCAAATGAAGGGCATCTGAAGCTCAATTGTGGGGCAACCTTGGACTCTTCACAACCTTTGCAGCAGAAATAGGACCCTTCAATTAACCGAAAGCAATGCACATCCCAGCATTCCTTACAATGAAGGAATCCTTTCGTTGTTCATAATATACCCATATAATATATTCCTTGAGAAAATGAAAATTATCCTTTCTTTTTTTTTTTTTTGGGAACAAACAATGAACCAACACCCTACATCTTAGACATGTATTTACTCATTATTCCAAAACTTGTTTCACCTTATTAATGATTAAGCAGATAAAACCAATGGTGAAAATCCGAATTCTTCTTTGCACCTTTCGTAAATATTTTTGATTGGTTTCTTCACAAACTAAATTCAACCAACTCACAAGACGTCTAAACCCTCCTAACTGTTTCTAGTTCTATGGGAAAAAAAAATCAAACTCCGACAAAAATCCTACTAAAAAGAATAGAAAGGAAAAACTCAAAAGCAATAACAAGAAGAAGAAGAAAAATACCGATCTTTGAGTATCCCAAGCGAGCCAAACCGTGGAGAAATGGCCCCAACCAAGCTTGCTTTGAACCACATAGCAACCGTTCTTAAAACTGTCACCAACTCGCACCGCATGGTACCCTCCTCTTCTGTAATCCTCAGTCCCTTCATCTTCTAATGAATAATCAGTCACTCCACTTTGATCGCAATTTTCATCCTCAGCCATTCCCAAACAAAGGGGATCAAATTGGGTATTTAAATTTATAGGTTCTGATTGAATTCAAAGGAGTTTTAAGTTCAATCTGAAAACCCCAGATTTTTTAAAACCAAAAAAAGCTCAAAACAATATCCAAAATAAAAAACTTCGTTGGGAAAATTGAATTTATGAGGAGATAGAGAAACGATATGAATAGATACGCTAGGTGGTTAAAAGCTGGAAAAGATTAGGGTTTTGGAAGACGATTTGCCGAGAAATGAAAGGAATGGACTTTTATTAACAAGGTTTTTGGAGTAATGGCCTTTTTTTAAGCTTTCGGAGGCGTGGAGAGTGGAAACTTCTAGAGACTGGAGACGGTGCTCTGTCGTTATGAGCTTCACGCGATCAGACTTGCGTTTGTTTTTCAATTAACTGAGGTTGAGGTGGGTCCGAGCAGACATCTTGGGGTCCCACATTTTGCCTCGTTGGTATGCCAATGCACAATGAAAAACAACAGTTTGAGCTCCCCCCGTAGTCTTTCGATTATTGTCACGTTGAAAGTCACAACTCACACGTGCCGACGGCATCAAACTTCCGGTACGTTTTTATTGCCCCCTAGATTTAGAGCTTTGAAGCGTTACACAGTTCACTGGATTTTGCGAGTGTTTGGTGCTGAGGTGCTTGGCAGAGTATCAGCAGCAATTGCTCTTTTTTTCAGCTAAGTTTCTGAATCTTAGATTTTCCACTCTCTGCTTCCTTATATCCATTTTTTTGTCAATTTTTTAACTTTGAGCTACATGGTCTCTTGATATGCCGAGATTCTGATTTTTTTCTTTTTATGCCTTTTCATTGACGTATCTTGTGCTAATTTTGGAGCTACCTTATATCTAGGATAGTGTAAGTAGTGATGTAGCTTCTGGTTATGTTACTTTGTGGTTTATTAAATGGGATAATTTGGGAATTGTAATGTTCTTTATTATGTGAAAGCATTTATGGATATGACATTAGACTCTGATCCGCAATATGATCCAGTGCGGTGAGATATGGAGCCCCTCCTATCGCATTGGCCCGTGCTCCAAAAACTGCTGAAACTCTATGACTTGATGCTTAATTTTGGGATGTTTAGTCACAGATTCCTCTAATTTGTGATTTGAGCCGTGTATGGATCATGCTCTAAACTCCATGTAAAATTAAATGCACCCTTCCAACTCTCGAATTTACTCCCCTATCTCTAGCCATGCACCTCTGGACAGCGTCCGTTTTGTGAGGCAAGGACGGTGCAGCGAGAGCTTCTTCACTGCACTGCACCGCCCTGCCCCACCCCACCATATAGACCGTCTGCCAGTGATGGAAGGCTGGAGAATAATAGAAAGTAATTGGATGGAGTCAAACTGTGTATTCTCATTCCCTAGGAAGATTATTTGTTGATGCTGTTTATGCATTTTCCTCAGATGAAGACTGTTAATGGTAATCACCAGTTTGAAATACACGTGACCTGTGCTACTTGGGATATGAATGTCGGATATGAGCATATATTCGACACAGTTATGTTGTTCAAATTTTTTTTTTTAAAGTTTCGTATTTAGAAGATCTTTGGAAAGTCATATTCTCGTATTTATGTCTGGATATGTGCCGGACGCGGGTAACATAACATGTGACTATCCCTCATTTTATTAATTTTTATGGAAACATTTGCCTCTTTCACATGTAGCATCTATGACAAGTTGAACTTATAGTATTAGATACCTATGATTATGCTTAGCTTTCTCGATGCAGAATTTTTTTATGGGCATTGTTACTTATTCAGTTCGCAACTAACTAGCAGAATGATTGATAAAAGATTGATAGTAAACTCTTTCGCAGAACCTTAGCCAGTTACCACCACCAAAGCCGTCTTCAATTCTTCAAACTCTTGCAACTGGAATCAATATTGTTGATATCAGGCTAAGGATGTATATGTCCACGTCTTGGTTTCCCTGTAACCTCTACTACTACGACCAAGCCATGGAAAACCTTCTTTTACCATTTTCCTCCCCCTCATCATATCACTCTTTTTTTCCCAAATGCACGACTAGCCTCGCATTAGCAATCTAGCATCATCATCCACTAGCTTACAAGATTTGTCCTCCACCAAAATATGCTACCCATGATTTGACTATAGAGAAAACTCTGCTTGTCTGTCTGTTTGGTGAACTTTGAAATCTGATCACGCCTTTCCTTTTCAGATTATGAACTTTGATCCTTTAAACTAACTTCCAGATTGTGTTTGCATTATATCAGTAAATACGAGTTAGGCTCATCAATTTAGTTCGCCCTTATTTGGCACTGCATTTGAGCCGGATCCTGAAAAGTTGTTTTGGGATGCAGATGCAATGCCAACAGGTTCTTGAGTTTTGAATCCAAACTGCCTTTAAGGGTTTGTATGGCTGGAGAGGGTATGGTGCAGAGGGAAGGTCCCCACAGCACCGTGCCACCCCAACCAAATGGATCCTAACACAAAAAGGTGAGTTTTCTATTCAATCCATTTATAAGACCGAACTAGGGCTTAGAAACCTAGTAAGACAATTTGGAGAGACTCTAATTCTACTGATAGAAGACAAGCTAATACAAAACTCATGAATTTATTGCTTTAAGCCCCCATTTAGTAGCACGGTGGCGGCCCCTTCATACTATGTGTGAGTGTTGTTCTGGTACTAGAGTCTACTGCCAAAACGTCACTCCAGCATGGTGGGAAGGGGCTCTCACCGTGCTACCAAATGGTCTTCAAATTTTTGTGGCATTCAAACTCTTGTTCTTTTTTGCTTCTTTGTTGCTCTTCCCCTTTCTGACGACTAACCATTTAGTCTAATCATATTCGATGTCTACGTCTAACAACCATAATTGCATTTTATGTTAAGAAGGACTAAAACTGAAATCGCAAACGAGTTCACTAGAAGGTTGCGATGACCAACAGTTAAGACATTGTAGCAGCGAAAGACGACTTAGTGTGGCTTGTTTTGCTGATCAAAACTCAACTGCTAAATTCTATTTTGTGCATCAGTTGGTATTTTATTTTATCAGTTTTACAAGCTTTATAAGCAGTAATTTTCAGTCAGAGCAGAGGCTCACTGCTTTGATAGCCAAGTGGTTTTCCAAGTTTGCAAATTGAACTAATGGAATTCGGTAAAAATGGAATTCTTAAATCTTCTGCATTTTCAAGTGACGAGTTTTTTTTTTTTTCTTTGTGTCAGCTTATTTCCTGCTGAGATTATATTTCTGATATACTTTGAGCTATGCTTTTTTTTTAATACTAAGACCCTTTTCAAAAGTCACATTGAGTCTCGATTAATCCAGGTTGAGTCAGACAAGATCTTGCTTTAGAGGATGAAGTTCTCCTAATACTTATTTTTTTCAATCACAAGATTCAAAATCGAAATCTTACATAAGAGATATCAAGCTCTCAGCCACTCGACCTAATAGAAGTTGGTGATCTATGCTTAATAACCCAAAATGGGCTTTGTCATAGCCTCAACTTTACTACCTCTAATTTATATCTCAATTCAAGCCTTTCAATGTTTTCATGAGCCCAAAAACCAAAATCAACCGTGTTTTTAAATAAATTAGGATAGTACTTACAAACTTTATAAAAGAATATCGTAATTTAGAGATAAAAGAAATAAATATTGAGATTCGAATTTTAAATTTTTTGATATCATTTTTTAAAGATGATTGTATGAACTAATTAAATTAAGCTTTCAATTCGTAGTGCTAAAAAACAGAACCTAAATTTAAATTTTCCTTCCATCTATGTTACTCAATTCTAGATAGGCTTTAGATTTCAATATGTATTAGGTATAGGTATATTTTCTTTTATGTTTTTTACGTATTTGAAAAATTTATATTTTTTATATATGCATTTGAATAGGTATTGAATATAGATACTTCAAGGTAAAATGACAAATCCGGATAGCAGAGCAGTCCATGGACTATAAGAGGAGAGAACAAGAGATTACCAAGCCATCATGAATGTAATGAAAATTCACTGGAAGCTTTCAAGTTTTTGTTACAATATCTTTGTAGTTTATACAGCAAATAAGCAACTTATGTTTTTCCAACGCCTATGCTCAACCAATCATCTATTGTCACATTAAGTGAAAAGAAAAAAAGAATGAGGGATTTATAATTTATACCTTAATTGCGATTTCCTTTAACTTAATTACCCTTCAAAATCCCAACAAAATAATGAAATCAATTCTTTACGGCTGTGGATTTTGCAATCCAATTACCACCAAAATTAGGATAATATCCACTTCCCACCACTAATTTTAGGATATATTCTTTCATATAATCTTGCCATGTGGCTGCCAAATAAACGCGTAAATGCGTAATTCCTTTTTCTTTAGTATTATGCATTAAAAATTATATTCTTCAAAATGCTTTTCATAAAAATGAAATCGGGTCGACAAGAATGACTCTGATAGTCTTATTAACCTCGTAGCCGTTGGTTTAAATAATTCTGAGCAAAGGTCACGTCCACACGCTTTGTTAAATCAGATCATTCGCGAGTGATGAAGAATCGAATTCGTTGCCCCATTCTGTGCCCCTTTCACAAATATTCGTGAAGAATAGGTACAATTTATTTGAACTTTTATTGTTGGCAGATAATTAAGAAATTTGTTAAATGTCTTATAGAAAATTAAAGAAATTAAGTAGAATTTTTT
>JBBYHO010000021.1:6749750-6763894 GCA_038382025.1 Adansonia gregorii
AGTTATCAACTCCTATTTCGTTTTAAAAATGATTAACTTTGTATTCGATCTAATCCCACATTCCCGCTCTTATAAGATTTTTATTTTTATATTAATTTTGTTTAAGAGTTTCAGCGTGAACGCGCACTGGAAAGGACTTTAAAGAAGTTTTATCATAAAAGGGCTTTTTTTTTTTTGAATTTTCTTTCCCTGCAGAGGATCAGAAGGCTTTTGGCCCCGCTCCCTGCTACCCTGTAAAGCAAATCACGATAGTCGTCGAAGCTTCTTCGAGAAGTATTGACTTGAAATTATCCACTGTGCCCATACTCTAGACATGGTTACTGCTACCTGTTTTCCTATTGGTTGAAAGTGTTTGATATTCAAGCCCAATTCGAAACGTGGCTTTAGAGGTAGAGGATTTTATAGTAATTGCACAAGTACCCTCTTTCAAAGCAGCTTCCTTGGCAAGAATCGTCGAGACATTCGTTCCTTTGGGAGGATCTGTTTTTATATTTCCACTTTTATCCTCTAGTGTTTTACATAATCGCCCCAAAGTCCATTTCCGTACGGAAAATGGTCCCCACTTAATTTAAAAAAAATAAAAAAGGTACTCTAATATTAAATATTAAAATATAAAATTAAAAAAAAAAAATACAGCAAATGAATAATCTTCTATGATGGAGCCCACCATATCTCCACCAGCTCCATAAAAATCATCGCATCCGCGCCGCCTCTTACCGGTTGCAGAGGGAAAAAAAATGCATCGCTTATTTTGTCGCTTTGCAGATTGCGCTAATACTATAGTACTCAACCCAGCACTTATGAATGACACGTGTCTTAGTTTTTCTTTTTTAAGGTGGATCATCAAGGGGTAAAAGAAAAACAAAACGATGTAGAAAGTTCTCGTGGGGGATGGTCTCGGGGGCGGGGAGTGAACTACATTAAGCAAATTAAAATTATATTAATTGGTAATTATTTTAAATAATTAATGTGATATTAGTCTTATGCAGATCTCTTACATGACTGAAATTAATAGATAAATAAATAAATATATAAAAATCAATTAAAACTTTTATTGTATTTAAAAATAAAAGGAAAGTGAGATAATTATAAAAGAGAAAAATAAAAAAATAAAAAATAAGATTAAAAATGGATATTAATTTTATTTTAAAAGGTTAAATTATTAATATAACATTATGAATATATATTAATTATTTTAAAATTTGATTTGTTTGTAGTTTTATTAGCTGATTTAATAAATTATTAACATTATTAATAGTATAAATATGATATAAAAATATAATTAATATTTTATTTTTTAATTTAACAAAATATGCTGAATATAAAATATTTTTGTAAAACATTACCTTAAATACAAAAATGGCACTAGTAATTAACGACTTAGAAACCAATTACACAAATTAAAAAAAGCAGGCAATTAATAACAATCATCAGTGATCGTATGTTCATATTAATGGTTCAGAATGTACATAGGTGATCGTATTAATGATTTAGAATCCCAATATATTTTAGTTAAAAAAATCAACTTATTTTCATAGTTATTATTGCATATTTTCACAAGCAAAACTAACACTCTGACCTGACTCTTCGAATTCGCAGCACATTAGGCTCAAAACGTGCAAAACTGCCGAGGCACGACGAAGGCCACTGCGCGACAATTTCGTTAACGTTGACGATATGCAGAAGAATTTGGTAGGACTCATCGGACAGTTTCTCAAAATACGAGGTCAAATTCGTCACCAGGGGATGGCAACAGTCACTTAGAAATTATGCCGCTACCGCCGAGTCAGCGGGTCAAGTTCAATCCGGGTTGCGCTCTGACTTTAGTTAAATTATCACATTTATTTAATTTTAATTTTTAAAATTTATTTAAATATTAAGCTAAGCATAATAAAATACTAAAAAAGAAAAAAAAGAAAACGAGCCGGTGTTTTTTTCTCTTATAAATAGAAAACGGGTAGATTTGTTTTTTTTAAAGAATTCGGTAAAATCGCCCGAATCCGGCCCACGTACACCTGGTCATTCTCTTTTCAAGTTTCAGCAATAAAGTGAATCCTTTTTTACACGTCTTCCCAAAGTCTCACTCACTGCTCCCCCCCCCCCCCCAAAACAAAGAGAAAGTCTTCCTCTGCTAATATTATATAAAGGATCACTCTCTTGGTCTCTTCTGCTTCTCTCTAGGTATTCAGATTGTCGTTCAAAGGTCTCTCTGACGGTGACGTTATCGTTTATTTTTGCCTTTTGAATTTTCACCTCGTCGCTATCAGTTTCAATTCGTTTAACGGCAATGTCTGGACGTGGTCGTGGTGGCGGTGGCCGTGGCCGTAGCCGGGGACAGGACTCTGGTCGCGGTCAACCTTCACCGTCTTTCTCTCGCGGTGGCGGAGGCGGGAGAGGAAGAGGCCGCGATTCTAGTAGAGGAGGTAGATCATCTGGTCCTCCTGCTTCTTACCACCCGCCTCCTCCTCAGGTGGCCCCGGCTCAGCCACCTCCTCCATCCGTGGCGACAACCTCTACGGCCCCGGCGTATCATCCTTCGTCAAGTTCTAGTGCGGAATCGCTGAGCAGAGAGGTCTCCCGAAAACTTACATTGGAGCCGCTGGCTGAAACGACGGCGCCTCCTCTTCCACCGTCGTCGTCAAAGGCGATTACGATGCCGCAAAGGCCGGGCTTTGGTACGATCGGTAGAAAATGTAGGGTTAGAGCCAACCATTTCCTGGTTGATATTGCTAACAGAGATCTTCACCAATATGATGTAACTTTTCTCTTCTTCTCTTTTCTCTCTCCCCCTCTCTCCCCTATTGATTTTTAATTGTTGTTTTTCTCTGTCATTTTGCCCTGTTTTAATCGTTTTATATTTTGTTATTTTTCTTTTTTGTTCTTTTTTGCTTATATCTCTGTTTCTATTTGACCTTTTTATGCACGGAAGGTTTTAGTAATTTCTTTATAGATTTTTTTTAAATTAAAGGAAATTTTCACTGTTAATGATTTGCTTAAATGATTTCCACTTTTTGTTTAGATCATATTCGCTGAATTTTAGTGGTTTCTTCTGTTTTGTTATTTATTTACTTAGTTGTCATCTCTGTTTACTTGCATTTTTCTTCCTTTCTCTTTAAATGGCTTTTGGTATCTTCTTTTCTGCTTATAGGTTTCTATAACTCCTGAAGTAACCTCGAAGAAGGTTAACAGAAATATAATGAATCAACTTATTAAGACATACAAGGAGTCACATCTTGGTTGTCGGTGTCCAGCCTATGATGGCCAGAAGAGTTTGTACACTGCTGGTGCTCTGCCATTTGAGTCTATGGAGTTTGTTGTCAAGATAACTGAGGAAGATCGTGGCCATGGTTCCTCTAGTTCAGCAAGGTAATATTTTTGTATTTCATGATGCTGTCTGCATTTTTCGTTTTATATGATGTCATTATTGTTTAAAAGGGTGATTTGTCTGGTTGTTTGTTAGTGCAGGAAGGAACGACAATTTAAGGTGGCAATCAAACTGGCATCCAAGCCCGACCTTTATTATCTTCGGGAGTTCTTGGGCAGAAGGCATATTGAATGCCCTCAAGAAACTATTCAAGTTCTGGATGTTGTTCTTAGGGCTAAACCGTCTGAGAAGTACTTTCCTGTTAATTAATGTTCAGCATTTGTTGCTATTAAATTGCTGAAATTAAATTTACACTCCTCTATGTCAGATTAATTCATTTGAAACTTCGTTTTGCAGTTACACTGTGGTTGGAAGGTCATTTTTCCATCCAAAACTAGGTCCTAAAGGAGAGCTTGGTAATGGAATAGAGTACTGGATGGGATATTATCAGAGTCTTCGGCCTACTCAGATGGGTTTATCACTTAATATTGGTAGCTATTCCATGATTGTTATTACTTGCGTGCAGTCACTTGTATTTAACGTTTTGAAGTTGTACTGGTTTCTCTGTTCACGTCTTTTTTTTTAATACTTCACAGATGTGTCTGCTCGATCATTCTATGAGCCAATTTTAGTTACGGAGTTTGTCGCTAAACATTTCAGACAAACAAACCTGTCAAGGCCTCTGTCTGATCAAGATCGTATTAAAGTATCATTTCACCTTATCCTTCTAATTTTATTATTTTTTGCATCAAGTTACTTACATGAGAGCGTTTATATATCAGAGTGGTTGAAATTTCGTATTTGTTTCGATTGCTATACTTTTTAGGTGAAAAAGGCCTTGAAAGGAGTAAAAGTTGAGCTTAACTACATGAAGTATGCCAAAACTTGCAAAATTGTTGGCATTTCTAGGGAGCCAATAAACCAGTTAACGTGAGTTTGTTTTACCATACTTGCTCATAAATATTTGAAGTAGTGACTAGTAAGGTACATTTATGGGTTCGGTATGGTAGAATTGTTTTTGGGTGACTTCTGGTTGTCTTATATGTTTACTAATTTAATTAAGTTTATATTCAAACAGAGTTGGTTCTTTTTATTTGCAGTTCACAGTTGTTTGTATTTGGGGTATTCATAATCGACTTGTTCTAATATATCTTTTACTCTAGATAAGTTAGTGTCCACCATAGTTTTTGTGCAAGGACTTTAAGCTACAATTTTGGATGATACCGTTTAGAAAAGTGGATTACTAAATATTTGGATGAGGATTTCTGTAATTAGCAAAATAATTGTACTGGTGCTTTTGTATGTACCAACCTCTTTTATTCTCTGTTATAGTGTCATGAGCTAATGCTTTTTCATTAATCTTAGCTCCTTCTCTCTCTTCCTATTTAGTCTCATTATGCTTTTGTCCAATTTTTGGCTTTTCTAGATTTACTCTTGATGACAAGAGAACAAATGTGTCTGTGGTTCAGTATTTCCGTGATAAATACAATATTGTGCTCAAACATGCATCCTTGCCTGCCCTTCAATGTGGAAGTGAAGCAAAACCTGTCTACTTGCCAATGGAGGTTTTCATTTTATATGATTTTCTTTTCTCCTTTTCATCTATCCAGTTTCCAAACTTATTTTTCTTTCCTCATTTTCTGCTTATTTACCACTTTTGTATATGTTGTTTGTTTTACAGCTTTGCACGATTATTGGGGGACAGAGATACACTAAAAAGCTAAAGGATAATCAAGTAAGAGAACTGCTGAGAGCAACTTGTCAACGTCCAAATGATAGGGAGAAGAATATTAACAAGGTACAACAATGTTGGATGCATTCTTCAGTTTTTTTTGTTTTGTTGATTAAATACGAATATTGATTTCATTTGGCATATTATGTTGCTGCAGATGGTGGGGGTTAATAAATTCCAGGGAGATGATCTTGTAGATAGAGAATTTGGAATTAAAGTTCACAACGAACTTGCTTTGGTTGATGCACGAGTTTTACCTCCTCCAATGGTAATTACATGCCAATAATTTTGAAGAGAAGTCATACTTCCTTTCTTATTATAAATGTGATGTCCGTCTGTTTTGGTTGCTGCAGCTTAAGTATCATGATAGTGGACGTGAACGAAGTGTTAATCCTGGTTTTGGGCAATGGAATATGATCAACAAGGTGATATAGTAGTTCTCTCTGATTGTGTCATTCTTTTGAAGTGGTCTTCTTGAAAGAAATAAAGGAATCAGAACCATGTCTTCAGCGCCCTCTTCTTGAGCTGGAGATCTTATGTTTCTGAAGGAACTAGATTTGCATCTCTTTTTCAATTCAATTAAAGAGTTCTTTTGTGTTTCCAAGGTCTATATTATGCATTGTAATTTGTCTTAAAACTAGTGATTTATATAATTCGTTAAGCTCTGGTCAGGATTGGATCATTTTTGTGTAAAGTGTTGCTATACCGGGTTTTTGACGAATTAACATTTTTTGCAGAAAATGGTCAATGGTGGGAAAGTGGATTTTTGGACTTGTGTGAACTTCTCCTTAGAGTATGCTAATATGTCAGAAGAATTCTGTGTAGAGCTGGTGAATATGTGTAACAGCAAAGGAATGGTATGCTGTGGGATTTCCTAGCTGCAGATATCCTGCTTGTTATCTGTTAATTGACTTGCTTGATTTTCCATTTGGTTATGCAAGGTGTTCCGCCAAACTCCTTCAACCCGTATCCGTTCAGCACCCCCAAATAGAATTGATCAAACTCTATTGGATGTTTACAAGGAGTCTACAGGCCAGAAGAGGCCCCTTCAGTTGTTGATAATTATTTTACCTGATCAGACTGGCTCGTATGGTAAGAGATCTAGATCTAAAGTACATGGATGATGCTGAGTTTTCTCTGTGCAACTAAATTCTTTTTGCTTTGCAGGGAAAATCAAACGAATATGCGAGACAGAGCTTGGTATTGTTTCACAATGTTGTCAGCCCAGGCAAGCCGCAAGGTTTAGCAAACAATATTTTGAGAATCTTGCCCTGAAGATCAATGTGAAGGTACTTTTTCTGCCTAACCTGTGATTTGATTCATGTTGGTTCCTTTGTTAAAATTTAATCATTTTTGAGAATGGTAAATGCACTAGGTTGGGGGGCGAAATACTGTGCTGGATGATGCAATTCAGAGAAGAATTCCTCGTGTGTCTGATTACCCCACAATTATATTTGGTGCGGATGTCACTCATCCACAACCTGGGGAAGACTCTAGTTCATCAATAGCTGCGGTAAGCATAGTCATGTTCTCTATTGTCTCTTTTCTGTTCTTTCCTCATGTTAAGAGGTAAGTGGCTTTGCTGCAGGTAGTTGCTTCAATGGATTGGCCAGAGGTAACCAAGTACCGTGGAATTGTCTCTGCGCAGCCTCATCGTGAGGAAATTATCCAGGATCTCTATAAAATAGCTCAGGATCTGCAGAAGGGTGTAGTTCAGGGTGGAATGATAAGGTATGGAGGTAGATATGGATTCACTTCAGGATCATGTTTTAGTTATTAGAAGACTTAAAATATTTTTTATTTAACATTTGTTTTATTCAGGGAATTGCTTTTGGCTTTCTATAAGTCAACTGGACAAAAACCCTACAGGATTATTTTCTACAGGTAACATTTTATATGGTAATCTAAATCCTTGAATATTTTTAGTAGCATTGCTGATATCTGTTATTTAATATGGCAGAGATGGTGTTAGTGAGGGCCAATTCAGTCAGGTTTTGCTCCATGAAATGGATGCAATTCGAAAGGTATTAAGGGTTTTCTTTTGGCGGGTGGGAGCAGGTTTATAGGGCTCTTACTTGCACTTAGTAACAGCTTCGTGTCGGTGTCTTTTGATAAAGTCTTATTGAGCTTGCCATTAACATGGGCATATAATAATTTTGTTATAATCTTTTAACTTGTTATTTCGAAATATACGATGTGTGTTATATGGTCCTTTGTGTCTCTATTTACCATGGAATTTGTTTTAAATTGAAAATGAAGACTGTATGGAGTTTGTGATTTTCAACTAACAGAGTTTGTTTAATAAAGTAGGCTACCTTTTTGTTTATCCCATGCTTTTCCTTGTTTGGGCCTTCTGATGCCAGCAGTTTTCTTCCTTCCAGGCTTGTGCCTCGCTACAGGAAGGATATATGCCTAGAGTTACATTTGTTGTGGTGCAGAAGAGGCATCATACTCGCTTATTTCCTACTGACCGTAACCAAACTGATAGGAGTGGCAATATACTACCAGGTATGTTTTCTTAACCTCCCCCTCGTGCCGAATTTTATGAACATTCTATCATTGCTGATGTTTTGCAGGTACTGTTGTTGATACTAGCATTTGTCACCCCACGGAGTTCGATTTTTTTCTCAATAGCCATGCTGGAATCCAAGTAAATGACGCTTGCCATCTGCTACAATGATTGATTTAATACTGTACTTTGATATTGTTCTACCGTCTATCACTTAAGTTATTAATTATTTTTTTTTTGTGTAGGGAACAAGCAAGCCAACTCATTACCATGTCCTGTATGATGAAAACAATTTCACTGCGGACATCTTGCAAGTGCTTACAAACAATTTATGTTACACGTATGTGTTTATTTCTTTCTATATAATTTTGAACTGGTGTCTATAAATAATCCCTGGACTAGTACTAGTTATATAATAATTCTACTCGTTTACAGGTATGCAAGGTGTACTCGGTCAGTTTCAATAGGTTTGTGATCTATTTTTATTTTGTTTTTAAATCTCTTTTCAGCTGATAATTTTTTTTCCTAAGCCGGTATTTAACAGATAATATTTTGATTTCAGTTCCACCTGCATATTATGCCCATCTGGCTGCTTTTCGGGCACGCTATTATGTAGAGGATGAGATGTCAGACAGTGGCTCTACTAGTGGGGGACGGAAAGCAAGGGACAGAAATTTTGAGGTTCGGCCTCTCCCCAGCATCAAGGACAATGTGAAGGAAGTCATGTTTTACTGCTGAATAGGCTGCGTCTGTTTCGCTTTAAGCAATATGTGCTTCCTTGGTTGATGATTCTGGTTTGTATTTAAGGGTTTTATAGCTTCAAGCCCTTAAAACTCGCTACTCTTTTGCCTTTGGGTTAATTATTATTGTTATAATAGCTGTTTGAACAGTTTGGTGGAGTTTTCATACTCCATGGAACTAAAAATTGGGGCAAATACTGCCGGGCTTTTGTTGGTTTTGGTGTGCACTTCTCACATGTACAGGTTTTTAAGATGGATAGATTTTAAGTCATTCATTTTGCTCTAATATTTACCAGAAGGTTATCCCTGGTCTGTACAAGTGAAAAAAAATATATTATCAGAAAATGTTTAATGAAAAATTATCCTTTGAAGTTGGAAGCATCAAAGTTTATTATCAGGATTTCATCATTTTGCTTTTCATTTACTTTGTTTTCTTCTGTTTTTTTTTTTCAGTTTAGAAATTTTCTTGGTTGTGGTACTAACAGGACTATGACTTTATTATTTATGTCGTAATTCTATCAGAAAATTTGTCTATGCTCTATTCATCTACTCATTCACCTATTTAGCACCCTCTAGCTTCTAAAGCTCAACAAATCTGTATCCGTTGGAGATTACATCAGAGTCTGTTGAATTCTGCTGAAATAACCGAAACGGTAATGTTTGAACAATTCCTCTGAAAAATTTTTCTTAAAAGAGTTTGTTCTATAATGTTAGGGTCACTTAAGGTACAAATTTGCATGTTATGGTTGAATTCTAACCCTGCAGAGGTACTCAAAATAAAAGAACTTTTGTTCCATTTTAAAAGAAAATCAAAAGCAATTAACAAAAAAAAAAAATAAAGAACCTAGGGATAATAATATATTTCTTCTATTCTATTAATTACTTGGAAGTCTCTAAGTAAAATAAATTGAAACACAAATTAAAAGAAAGAGCTTAAAGAAACAAATGAGGGAAGGTCGGTATAAATTAAATTTCCAGTTAAAAATGATCCTATGTATGAATGTAATTTTTACGTCACTTCCAATGGGCTGAACCCCTAAAATCTGTCATTCTAAATGGCTGATAAAGACACACTGGGAAAGAAAAACAGAGCCCTGAAAGTTAACCTTCAACCAGCCACAAAGCGAAAATACGATGAAAACAAGAGCTTGAATTCCAGAATCCTTGCCGTATATGCTTACCAGAACAGTAGACAGGTAAACACAACTATATGTAGAAGTAAAGCTATCATACAACCTGTTGGATCCCGCAATGAGCCTTCATTGCTCATTTGCCCCGCATTGACAAATTCAGTTCTTGCTGTGTTCAGATTTGCAGAAACGTTGAATGGCGTCGAACCTAATCAAATACAAAATGGAGGGCAGATTCAGTGCAAATGTTAAAGTTGATGAATAAAATGGCCTACAGGCAACGGTGGTCTGAATTTTAATATCTTTGATCTTTCAATCATTATTAAAAGTGTACTTTTCAATTATAAAAAGAAAAGTAAAAATCATAGCATCTGATTATTTAAAAAAAAAATCAAAAAATTTTCTTGTCGTATTTTGTGTGCAGAAAGTCAACGCGCTTTTAACACATAAAGATCAGTCAAAAAAATTTCATCTAAGCATCATTGCTAATCCATAACACAATCATGGTGAAAACGCCAATTTACAGGATCGACAAGATTGTTTCACTGCTAAATTATTGATGAATATATTCTAATATGGAATCCAATAGACCGTTTTTGACGTAATTTACACTTACAGTCATAGTTGGTCCATCCAATCTGTTGATTTGCCAGATCATAAACAACGATTTTGTCTTTTAGAACAAGATCTGAAAAAAAAAAAAAAAAAGATAATAAACAGGTGAAATACTTATGGCTTGCTGCTTTCTTCATGCAGGCAAAATTCATCCAGCTTAGCGATCAAAGCACTAAAATTTCATACACAAGGCAATCTTAGACCTACAAATAAACAATTGTCTCCACTTGAACCTTACGAAAATTAACCACTTTACGGAAGGCCCAAAATTCATGATGCCTCCAAACGAGTACAACCCAGTCAATTGAAAATATTATGTGCAGTGAAAAATACCTCCTAAAATTGTTATCTTTTGACCCTGAATTTTGTGAAAGCCGATGCACCAAACTGCAGCAGTGCCCTGTAAAATTCGAAGTCACCCATTTCATTGGGAAATCTGGGATATGATATGAAAATATGACACACAAAACAAGGAAGTTTTTTTGGACTATGGTTAAATTTCAAAAGCTTGTCTTGATATGCTTACAACGAAGAACATCATGTGAGGAACACAGGTAAGAGAGCAGCAAGCCTATAATTAGAGAATCCAACTTACACTGTCAAATGTTAAAAGGATTGAATTTTATATATGCACTGCTTGGGAAATAATAAATTAGTAAAAGCAGTTGAATCGTTAACTTAATAATTCTGTTCTTACAGGGAAAATTGGACAGATCGTCTACCATATAATAGAAAGAAAATGAGATACAGTAGATGGAAATCTAAGTCCGCATGTCTGAAGGTTTAGATAACTCACAATAGAATTCTGCAGTAATAGATAGTCCTGGGGATTTAAAATCATGGATGCACCACCAGCAAAGTTCAGACTAACTTGAGGGAATATGTCAGATACACTGAACAGAACGATAACGTAATGTCAGTTACAACCATCTTAGAAGATTGACACTCACTGAAACAACATGAAATAGTATCAATATGGGGAGTCAACCTGGAGGCTATTTGGTAGCATTGAAATCCTTTAGAAAGAACAGGGCGCACAGTTTGTGAAACCGTGTTTGTGATCTGCACAAACAAGAGAATAATTTAATCATTGAACTCATGCTTCACACTCGTATCGTACTTGTTTTTCGTTAACCAGAAAGACAAGCATAGCAGGTGAAAAGCATATGCTTTTCTTTAAATGATGATCAATCTCTTTGATGATTTCCAAGTATCTGTAAAATCAAGCTCAACACTTACAGCACCGACGAGAGCATCATAAGCTTCATCAGCTAGGTATGCCAAAGTTGTCCCAGAATCAACTATTGTTCCTTGGTTGCTTGATGTTGAAAACACTGACGTGTCAATTGGTAAAACTTGTCCACCGACTGAAATGCTCCGCAGATCAAGATTATAGTGAGGCCTGAAATTTTGTGGTGCAAGAATGGTTATGCAAATTGCCATTAGGCCTTATATGTGCTAATTGTAAAGAATATATTATCAAACAAGGAGAAAAATGTATCTGTTTAAAGACTCAATATTTCATCGACATAAACCTGGACTTTCTATAAAGTGCAGAAAAAGCCCCATGTTTATTGTGATTATTACTAAAACAGCACCTTTCATTCTCTTGGAAACCATGTGATAACCATGACAGCAAAATCTTTTTTCTTAACATCTCAGATGTAGTAGCCTAACAAACATGGTGTTCCTGCACTGTTATATGCTACTACCATTTTGAACCCGAGAAAATAAATGTCCTATTTGCAAATTGAAAAAAAAAACCATTATGGTCAGGCTTTTCCTCAAGCTCTGTTTGATCTCAACACCAGCAAGCTAACCAAATAATGGTAGGTCACTTCAGAGACAGTAGAATATCTAGCTGATAAACCTATGTATGTAAGATTTTGTCTTATATTACCACCATTGCACCAAACCAAAAACGTGAATGTTTTCAGTTTTATGAATAAATATGGAAAAAGTACAATTTGAAAATAAAAAAGGAGTGGCAAGAGTAAACAACTAACAATGAATTACTGAAGATATAACAGTTTCTGTCTTAAGGTAGAGTTTATTTTCGTCACGCTTTCTCCTCCAAACCTTTCAAATATGATAGAGTGCATATGGTTATAAATTAAGAAAACGAAGAGTTAAAAGCCAGGTACAGGCGAAAAGTTTAATTTCAGAAGTAACTTAATAATAAGCATAACAACAAGAAGTAGATATGCAGCGACACAAACCAAAATGATAGATAAAAATCCACGCCGCTACAATGAGATAAAATGAGAATTTGAGAATCTAACAATTTCTTCACAACAAAGAAGAACATACTGTGATGGGACAAGTCGAGTATAAACCATATTTGGCTCCAAAACCTCGCCAAAAACAAGTATACCCCCACCATCATTATTTCCTTTCAAGCAGTGGGAAAACACTCTAGGCGTTATTCCCAGTGATGAAAGTTGAGAGATTATGGACAAACTCTGCTGCCCTAAACCGAAGATTCCATCAACTGCTGTATCTGAATTCGTCAAGACCCCAGTCTGCAACAGACTACACCTGTTTCACAATACACAACTTTGGCCAATAAATTCCACTTTCTAATCAAACAAACTAAAACAACAACACAATTAGCATTTGCAACATTGATCAATTATTTGCTCACCCGAACATAATGGGTACAGTAGAATTAGTAGTCACAGATCCCTCAAGAATTGAATTAAAATGCAACAAATCCGCTATGTAATAGCCCGATGTTCCACTACCATCTCCATACTGAAATGAGTAAGTGCAGCGATTGCTCTGACCCGAACAGCTGGAATCGGATGATTGGAGACCTGCACTACATCTTTGGTCTGAACATGATACTAATGAAGCTGTTGACGAGCTTCCAGGATCATATAAATTAAGCGGAATCTGTAAGAAAAACATCGTTTCTCAAGTCCTTTTTCTTTCAATCAATTACCAAATTGGAAAAAAAAAAAAAAAAGGAAAAACAAAAACAAATAGCAAAAGCTTATTTTACTTGAAGTCCACTAGATTCAGGACAACCATTGCAGGAATTGCACCCTATCCACAAAACATTACTCCCGGTATCAATCTGTACATAAAATTCCCTTGGAGGAGAACCTAATTGTAGTTTTGTATAATATAACCTAAAAACAAATAAAACAAAGAAATAAATCAGTAAATTAAACAAAAGCCAAAGCAAATCAAGAAATAGAAAAAAAAAATTACTATTTGTAAATTATAATTAATGAACTCGATAGGAAAAGGAAAGGGAAAGGAAGGAAGACTAACTTATAGCCGTTAAAGGGGAAAAAAAAAAAGAGAGACACTGAACAACTTTAACAAATGACGAAGAACTAATAACAATGATAATTTGATTTAAATTGTAAATCCCCAACAAATAAAATTCATCAAAGAATTGAACTTCAATCGGAATTTAAAAAACAATGATCCAAAAGCCAGCCCAAACTCAATATATATATATATATACATATATATATATATATACATATAAAATAAAAATAAAAGTAAAAAAAGGGACACGAGAGAAATTGGATTGGAACTTATTTACCCAACAAGCGATGGATCATAGGTTCCTTGAATAGGAAAATCCACGACACCACCAGAGGACTGCAACAACCTTCCATGCCTGAGTCTATCACGTTCCCTGAGTCGACTCAGCTCGAATTCCTGACTCCCCAGAGGAATCCTTCTCTCCAGCTTCAACGCTGCCGGAAGAAAACCACCAATAACCAACGCAGCCTCCAAAAGCAAGACCATCATCGTAATCCAGGCAGGAAAAACCGCCGCCATTTTTCCCTCCATTCGTTTCACAACAACCCTGTAGTACTACAATCTATGTTCTTTATTCTTTTAACAAAAATTATTTCTCTCTAAAATAAGATAAAGACTGGGAAATTTGGAAGAAAATAAGGGAATTGGTTCTTGGGGGAAACCAGAAAACAAGAAGGAAGATGATTCGAAGACATAGAGGATAGTTTCAGAGAACGCAACAGAAGAAACACAACAAAACATAACTCGAAAATAGCATGGATTACTTTATGTT
>JBBYHO010000021.1:6775960-6789750 GCA_038382025.1 Adansonia gregorii
TACCCAACATTTGTTCTTTCTTTCCCTGGAAAAATGTTAAAATAGATCAAATCAAATTAAAAATTAAATTAAATTTGATGTTGACAATTTAATATATATTACTTGGCAAAGTTTTTCTTTCAACTTCGCAATTGGCTTGCACATAATAAGGCATAACTAATCAATCCTAGTGTTTTAAAATAATAATATTTTTTATGAAGAATTGGCTCTTTGATACTAGGTCAAATGTCTTTCTCGCAAGCTTACTGTGCATTTAGTTCGTTGTAATAATAAGCATATTTAATATGTTTGGTTTGTGAGCTTACAGTCTTTATCTTCATTTCTTTTTTTTATGTCCAACATATTTGAAAATAGATGCGACTCTAAATACATAAATAAACTTAAAAAAATAAATATATTTATATTAGATAATATTAGTATCCAACTCTTATATTCGAATTGAAGTAACATAAGTAATGAGTACAATGAATGGTTGAATTACCTTCCAATACCATCAACTACCATTGTTTGGTTTGAATTCAACTAAATTATTGCACGAGGGTCCCGTAAAGAAGCTGGCATTAAGCCCTCCAGCAACTTTTCCCAGAATATCAGTTCCTTCTGGTACTCCATCAATGGCGTTGCATATCTGACCAACGAAGCTATGCATAGGGCTGTCACATTGAGCTGACAATACATAGACAAATCGTGAATAGCCCTTGAGCTGTTCAGAGGACTGCAAAGGCCTTTTAAATTTGAAAGCAGACAGGGAGAATGAAAAAACATTACTAAGTTGTCAATCAAGCATGGGTTGAAAAAAGAATTTAGGTTCAGATTCAAAAGGTTTAGCCAAATTTACCTGCAAGGATTGAAGATATTGCTTAAGATTCGTTGGGCAATTTGGTTGCGCTGCAACATTGTCGATTTCAAACCAAGATTGCCTTATAATGTTGTGACAATTCTCACTTGTTTCCACATGAGAATTTAGTAATTTGCTTCGAATCTTCATTTTTTAATTAATTATTAATGTTCGACATCAGTATCTGATATATAATTGAATTTGGATATTGGAGATATGATCCTTTTAAAAGCATCCAAACACGTAAAAAAACTTTTAAAAAATTAATTTTTTTCGACATATAACTCTATATAGATTCAATCTCAAATCCGAATAACTTCTTAAAAATGTCTTTACTCTAAAATCCCTGGAAACGATCACGTGATAGCCATTCTGAGGAGTGATATCATCAAAGTAGAGAATCGAAGCAGATGACGCCAAGGCATCAATAAGTTATGGGAACATTTGAGGCGAAACCAGGGTGCCAGCACTGAGTTATTGAAAAATAAATCAGTTTTTCAGAATATATATATATATATATATTTGAGTGAGAGAAGAATTAAAATTCAAAATGCTTCCACCATAAGATCCTCCAATGGCTATTGCTGGGCAATGTTCAGCTGTTAGATTTCTTTTCAGGTCTATTATCAACTGTGCAAAATTTGCTAAAGCTTGTGATAAGCTGAAGAAGACAAGAGTTGTGGCATTTTGGACTGCTATCTGTTTATATCCGAATGGCATTGAATCTCCATAATAACGATATTGTAATTCATGAATCATTAATGCATCAGTATGGCATCCATTTTACTCTAAGGCAGTATATATTTTACTTGGTAGTCACTGTTTTCAAAATCATGTAATCTCAAGATCCTGCTCCTTAAATGATCCAAATAGAGCTGGTTTTGGTACGATCAATGTTACTCGGACTCGGTTGTAAGTGTCAAATATGAGAAAGTGTCATATGTGGTTTTGTTCAAATTTTTTTAAAATTTTTCATATATTTGAAATATCATATCCTTAAGACCTGTGTCTATAGATATAGAACATAAGTGTTAAACCGAAAAAAGTGAAAGATGATAAAAAGTTCGGGCAATATGGTTTCCCAAGTATGCTAGCAATCGTAACAACAAGACTCATTTTTTTTACTCCCAACTATAAAGGACCCTCTAATGAAGTATTGTTCTCCTAAACTATAGCCATAAGAAATATCAGATTCATATAATAATAAGTAATGACGCACCTTTAAAGCGAGAAGTAAGATCAACCATGAATCCAGCACCGATAGCAGTTCCATCAATCCCGAGCTTATCACCTGGGTAGACAAAGGTGGGAAAACTGGTACTTGCCCCCACCTCAGTAATTAAGACTTCAGAATGTATCTCTGCCGGAATGTAATGTAACTCTCGTATTTGTAACTGAAAATTATCTAATGTTTATTCATAGCTCGTTGTCAGAGAATCTGGAGCTGACGAGCATAGTACTAGT
Source organism: Adansonia gregorii (assembly GCA_038382025.1). NCBI lineage: Eukaryota > Viridiplantae > Streptophyta > Magnoliopsida > Malvales > Malvaceae > Adansonia > Adansonia gregorii. The sequence goes on from JBBYHO010000021.1 coordinate 6,778,263, forward strand.
GTTGGGAGTAGAAGAAGAAGAAGAAGAAGAAGCACTTACGAAAACTGTAAGTAATAATCTTTGTGACTCAATGAGCTATGGGAACTTTAGCTCCTTTCAGTTCTCAGAAATGGAGGACTCCGATTTGAGTCATTACATTTTGATTTTTATTGCAATAGTTCACCCTTGTTAATGCAACATGATTTCACTATCCGGCAGCATCAGCAGCTATTACTCAAAAATTGCAAATTGAGATTTTATTTGGCTTAGCAATTGTCAATAAACTTAAAGTATGAAAAATTCACCTTGTTTGAAAATAAATCCGATAATCCGTATGACATATTTAGAAGTGTTAATTGTCTAACAAGTGTCGAGTTCTAACCAGATTTAAGTACAGTATTATTACCAAATATGTTTATTCAAGCTCAGTCCGAGCCGCAACATAAGCTTCTAATTTTATCCAAACTTACTCATATTTGTAAATAAACAGTTCAAACCCGCATAAACCCGCTTATATTATTTTTTTATAATTTATTTTTTTAAAAAATATATTTTTTAAAATTTTAATCTTTATTAATTTAATAAGTTTCTATTATTAAGTTTCAAAATATAAATAATTTAACATAATTTTTAATGTTTACATTATAATATTATACATATACATTTTTATATGATAAAAATTGCACCATATATAAAACATAAAATATAAAATATAAAATCAATATATATTATCTAATGGTAAAATAAAATGAGTTGAACCAAGCTCAAGCCTTTAAAATTAAATCCAAGACTCGACTTATTTTTTAATCGAACTTAATTATTATTCAAACTTTCAAATCTTTTTAAATCTCAGATAAACTTTCAAATTTAAATAGATAATCTGATCCTTGAATGCAATTACTTATACTGTAATAACCATGTTTATAGCTTTATATTTATATAAAATGAAAAATTAATATATTCATATTGCTTTTGTTTTTTCTATCATATTACATGTAAAATTTTTTAAATATTTTCCACGCATCGCGCTCGTCACGTAATTGAATCATATGAGATTTGCCCAATCTATTAGAAAACAAAATTCTTTGCAAATGATGTACAAATTATGCCTTGTTTGTTTTTCCTGGCCAGAAAACAGAATCATTATGCCCCCAAAAATAAATAACTAAACCATCAGAAGTCAACCAAAAAGATAATACTATTTAAAAAAGACACAAAAACGTATGCTTTGATCTAACTTGTACGCAAAAGACACCATATATCTCCAGGTATTTTGTGAGAAAACAGATACGGATTATGCTTCATCTCTCGCTGCACATCATAGCATATTATTTCACTGAAAAATATTATTTTTGAGTGCAAGGTAATACTACATAAATCAACCGCCAAAAAAGGATTAATTACACTTTTCCAATAATTACATGGGACTAAAAATACAGAAGTTGCCACTGAATTGAAGCACAACATTCAAGAGAATAATATATAAGGGGGTTGATGGAAAGAAAGAATCATGAATGTCACCCTGCAAGAACACGAAATATGCAAAAACCTAAAGGAGACAACACGAAAAAAAAAAATTGTGCGAGCAAAAGCACACCACACATGCATGCATATAGCCATGGATAGGAAACTCAACTTGCCGCTGTAGTACATAGAATACATCGCATCCGAGGACCACCAGCCTCGCTACCATTGTCGTCGGTGTCATCATCATCGTACTCATATAGCTCCTGAGAGGTGGTGGCTCCTGTCCCTTTTTTGCTGTTGCTTTTAGTATCAGTGGAGTCCATCAAGCAAGTCGTGTGATAAGCATGGCAGCAAAAGAACACAACGATTGATACGTTTTGTATGGAGAAAGGATCAAAACACATGCAACATCTTCCTTCCCCCCTAGTTTTAGACTTAACCTCCATGTTTCTCACGCTCGGTGTTTTCTCTATCGCTTGAGAAGCTCTATTTGTGTCCCTCTTGGATCGGGCATCATCTTCTTCATTGCTCAAGCAAACTCCACGTTTTGCTTCATTATAGTATTTAACCAACAGGTTAACACAATCAGCCTGTATATTTCACACCAATGTCAGCTTTCTTGGATTGGAATATTAACCCGTGTCAAGAGTAGAATAGAAGTACCTTGAGAATGTCATTGCACCCATGTCTAAGAGAAGTTTCAGTTCTGTAATCAGTTATAATTTTGACTAGACGATCCCGAAGCCTGAAAATAACATAGAAGATTGAATCAAATTAGACTGCATGGATTATATTCAGTAAGTAGATAAAGTGATTCAGCTTAGATCTCTGCATTTTTAAGGTTTTAAGCTTTATGTATTGATGGGATGCTACTTAACGACTGCTTAGGGGCATGATTTAAGGCAAAGCTGTGAAAGATAAGGGTAACAATGCATGGACTGCAGTAGTTTGGTGACTTTCAGTTTCTCTGATTCATTATCTCTGCTTTCATAAAGAAATAGTTTGGCAACTTGTTCGCAAAAGGCAATACTTAGCAGCACAACATGTGATGACAAAACTGGTGTCATTATGGTTCAATAAAAACAATCTTGTGATGCCACAAACTTGAAGGCATTAAAGGTCATTTTAATGAAATATTACTAAAGGATAGATAGTTGGCATTTTGTACATAGAATACGGATTCGGATCAGTCGGGTAGCATGAATATCTATAGAAAGCTCGGTTAAAGATATGGCCAACGGTTACAACTGTTCTGTTGCAACACGAAAAAATTAAAAGGAACTTATATATAAACACCGTAAGCAAAACCTCAGCCTTTTCTTCTGAGAGTCCACACCTACTGCTTAACCAACAATAAAATCAGTTAATTAAATCAACAGTTCTGACCAAATTTTACCCTAATACAACTATGAATTAGGGCCTTGACAGTAACTCCCAGATAAATGCTGATTATTGATGGTGAGCTTACATTGACAGTTAACCCTCTAAGGTTTTCCTTTCTCCCTTTCCTCTTTTCACTAAGGAACCTCTAAGATATTATGATGCAAATTACTCGGAAATAGAAAATTCTTCTCAACTACAATTTGTGCAAATTTCCCTTGAGAAAGAGAGAATACTAACCGAGGTATCTCTAGGCCATTGGGCACCATATTTACAATATAGAGAGGATCAAGATTGCCAACAGTGTGTTCCAGTAAGACACCCACCTGCCAATTAGGGAGAGACTAGTAAGAACTTGGAAATGACCAATCATCCGACAAGCACAAGCATACTTCCAGTCTGCATTTTATGTCATTACCATTTCAGGTTTATGGAGGCATTGCTGAATTAATTCTTCCCAAAGATCATCATCATGCTGCATGGTCACAAATTCAACAGCCTGTGGACAGTAAATGCACTTTTCTCTTTAGTACCAATCCTTAAAATTACCAGAAACACAAATAGAAACCCAGAAGCAACAGCTAAAAGCAGGAGCTCCAATTGAAAATGACATAAAAGTACCTCTTCTATATCTCCCAATTCATTTATGATGACGGCAAGAGCTTGCTTTGAATTTCCCATCCTTCCAAGGATGAATACTTGCTCCCTTAAAAGATCTCTTCTGACACATATCTCATATGCCTGAAGTTGAATTTTGGCAGTGTCATTTCTGGAAAATTATGATGCGATCATTATAAGTACCAACATTTAGATTGTCCAAACCTTCTCCAATGTGTAATGTTGACTACTGCGAAGAAAAGGAAGTAGCATCTTTGGATCATGCTCAACATAAAGCTCTACCTATGACAGCAAGACAAAGGATAATACATCATTAGAAACAAAACTAACATAAGAACGAGCACTTTGCCCAAATGTCACATTCAGTAAACAGTAACTATTCAATGCTAGACAAAAGAACACTCACAGGCAATAATTAACATCTTAACAAGGCATCAAATGCAGCAATAAATAAGAAGAACATCAATCCATAGGAATTTTTCCAAGGTTGTTAATACCGTATCAGACAGCATATTTGATTTTCTTAAAAAAAGGGTACATATTGGGAGCAGTTGTTTCAGCATATTGTTTTTGGGATTTTCGGTGTAGTGTATAAATACTCATAAATATATCTGGATCTATATACAATACCACTAATAGTAAGAAAAAGTTAAGATTTACGTAATTTAACAATCCAAAGACCTTCAAACACCAATTAAATAATTTTCCCATATAAAATATAACAGCAAGTTATACCAAACAGACATATCAAAACAAACCAGAACTTAACACAGCTAAGGACAAGAAAGTATGCATATCATTTTTTTAACCAAAAAATTAAGAACAAAAAAATAAATAGGTTCACTAATTTTTTTTATTTTAATATATCACATCTGTATTATTGCTTAAATATTAAAGTGGGGAAAAAACTTGGAATAGAAATATAGCCCATTGCTTTTTCTATCAGTTGAAACACCATGTTTCGTTGAAACAGTCCAAAATAAATCAAAACACCCCATATTGACTGGTACAGCCCAGTAAAAAGGGCGGTATGAAAAATATAAGCAAAGTTAGCCATATTTGCTACCGGCAAGAAATTTATAACCTTGACTATTCCATTCTTATTCTTTTTCTTATTTGGATTGTTTTTGACACATAAAAGAGGGCCATCTGATGGTCAGACCAGCAAATTATAACCAGGTTCAATATGTGGTCCAGGTTACAACCTTGAATTTAGTTTTATTAATGACTGTTTACCACTTTGGCTAGCAGCCAAAAGAAATCTATATAAACTGTTTAAAGTTCAGCTGACCTGGCTGGTCTTATGTTGTCAAAATTATTTACGAATAATTTTGAAAGCTACTGCCATTTTGTTTCTTCCACCATTGACCAAACATAGACAACGTGAAATGCATTTGACCTCCACAACAATGTACGAAATCTAGAAAGTTACAACAAATATCAAAAGATTGAGAATTTCAAAACAACTGAAGCCTACAGCATTTACATGAAAACCATTAAAACACCCATGTAGTTGTCTTATCCATACCTGCATATCATGAAAATCCTTGCCAGCATGAGGGTTTACTTCAAACAACGAATGCAGATATAAATGCAAGAAATATCTCGAATCACACTTATTTCCAGCACTCAGACATTGTGAAACAACTTCAGATGGTGTAATTAAGTCCCTATTTTGGATCAACAAAGAAACTGCATGCTTACAATCTAGCATCATCAACTGGACAACCTGCACCGTGCACGTGACAGAAAGAAGTCAAGAAATTCTATAACACAATAATGAACAAAAAAAAAAAAAAAAGTAACAGCGTCTAGAATGTTAACTAAAAGGAAAATGGCAAGACACACACAATGCAGTGCAAAGAGCATAGAGTATTAATATTGAATTAAATATCTGGAATACATAGTTGAGTTAACTTCGGTTGAACTGGCAAATGTATCTAATGTAAATAAAAGTGTCAACCTAAGTAGTGAAATATTGTAAAGCATCAGTTTTAGAATTTACAATGCCGGCCTCACATGAAACAGGTATTGACATATTCTATACAAAAATAAATAAATAAATAAATAAATAAATAATCATTTTTTGAGAAAGCAAAATAGCTCAAATATTTAACGTGCTCTTCCATAACCATACCTTTTCACGAATAGAATCATGTAAGTTGTGCTTTTCAATGAAGTCAAATATATCTGGCTTCATCAGCTGAAAATGTACAAGTATATAACAATAAGAAAGAAGCAAAGAAATATCCAACTAAAGAACCGATGAAACCTATTTTCCATGAGCAATTCACATCAGACATGATATTAAGGTAAACAAATGCAACTAATTTACATTAAAATACTTACATCAGCATACAGTGAAAAAGCTTTCTCGTACTGCCCATCAATAACATACAACTCTGCAAGTGCCTATCAAGAAAGAAGGATAGAATAATTCAATATATGCAACATCAACAGATTCAATTCACATCATACATTTAGAAACTGCTTCATAAACCTCTTTAAGGGCATCAGTCATTGATGAAGTATTTAACTGGGGCTCAATGGCAGAAATAACAGGCAATGCAGAATAAATGACAGGTGGCCAAGATTTAACAGTTGACAAGAGATCCTTATGAAACGATGGATTTGTTGCCAAAGCCACAAGTGCAACCTGCAGCATAGCAAACAGGTGGTTTTCATCCCAAATTTGACACATGAAAAACTAAAAAGGAAGACTAAATGAATATTTGAACACAGATGCAGTCCCGATAACCTCATAAGCAGTATCACGCAGCCTTGGGTTTTCTGTTGGTATATATGGAACCAATACAGGAAGCTGACGGAGATGAGCAAAATGGAATACCCATCTGTCAAAAGCAATTGCAAGTGATTAACAAGAAATGTATAGAAAGAATTGAATATAATGATTTTCAGTACCTCTCCCAAGCTGTAGCAGATCCTCGCAACAATTTGGGACACAAGGATGCAGCCTCCGCATATTTCCTTTCCACAATCAAGTGATCAAGATATCTAGATCCCACCTACACATAAAGTGAATAAAAAAAAAACGAAGAAAGCAACACCTAACTTTAGTAATTACATGGACGAAAGAATGGGAATTATTAAGGGTAACAAATGGAATCTTCAAGATGAGATATTATTTTTACCACACAACAAAAATAAAATGCATTCACATGCAGACAGTTTTTTTTTTTTTAATAATAATAATGCAAAGATTAGACATTAATTAAGAATGACTACAGCCACTAGTTTCACATGGTAAGTCATATCAAGTCATTACCAATACATTATATCAAAGAAAAAAGAAACTAAAATTACTTCATCAAGGAGTTCACTCCGTCCCTGACCAGCCTCCACTGCTGCTAAAGCTTTTTCATGCCATCCGTGTTGAAGAAGCCAAGCAATGTGATCCTCAGCATCCCTAGTGTCAAAAATATATGGGTTAAAAATAAAGCAGTATTTGAAAAAATCATTTAAAAATCACCAAATAAAATATTGAACATAATTTTAATATGCCATGCATAAATCCATAGTTTTATTATAAGACATCAAAGCCCATGTTAGGGAATCTTGACACCGAAACAAAATGCACCACATATCTTCATTTAATGGCAACTTACAGTAGTTATTTGCTATTATAAACCCTTTGCATGTCCTACAGGAATGCGCGACATAATTGCTCCTTTGAAGATAAATTATGGTATTTATTTCATATTATAATCGTTTTGCCCAGTTGCCAATCTATAACAGTACTCAGATATGTAGATCAAGCTCAATGGAAGCTTGTAAATTTTGCCATCAGCTTAAAGGGCAATTACAGATCAATAGATGTACTTGTACTCCCAGAACAGATTGTTTAAGTAAATTCGGAAGTATAAAAGTAATAGTGAAAAAAAAATCAGGGTGGAGAGATTATTCGCAAAATCCAAATTCCTTTAGGGCAAATAAGCAACCAGAACCAAATTGACACTGCTACTTTTCATGACAAACGTAGGTAGATATTAACGCAAATTACTACAGCAACATAATCCTCTTCTTTTTTCCTTTTATGAAAGACAACCTTAATAATTCAGAAGCAACAAAAATAGAAAGAATCGAGAGTAACCTAGGTTTTGCTATGACAACATCCTTCGGTGATACAATATAGTATATCGGTTCATCACCAGCAGCCCACTGTCCACCGGCATAACTGCTGCCTACATTCATATGAGAAAAGCACTATAACCATTGACTGTAAATTCCTTCTAATAACCCATAAACTTCAAAACAGAGATATCAACCTGAGAAGGGAGCATGAGCCAATGAATAGTCCTTTGCTTTGTAGTGCTCAAAGCCATGTACAGGTAACGCATCTGTTGCCAATTCATCATTGTTCCAAGTCACTATACGAACCTCTGGTCTCTGTGCATTTCCCTGCAACAGTAAATATATGCATGGCAATGATAATGAAAACAAAGATGGTGTCCTTGAGAAAACATTATTAGCTACTTCATTCAACACTACACTCCCTCCCTCCCCCCCCCCACCCCCACATGCACAAAACTATTAAACTTGGGAACAGTAGAAAGTATAGAGAATCAGGGCCCACATAATTGAAAATATTTCTACATTAAATTTCTTCATACAAAAACAGCCTGAAAGCTCAAATGCAAGCAACAACGTAGAGCGGTTACAGCAACCACTGCCACAGCATCTGTCAAGCATGTAGCACACCATCCAGATACACTGGCAAATTTTTATGGCTGGGAACAGATAATGAACTAAAGATAGCACAATAAAACCTCAAAATAGGAGGGCGTACGCTCTGATCAGGAACTTAATTTTTTTCAAAACTGTAAATGACACATACCTGCCGTGATGGTATTGTGCTACTAAATTCCTTCTCTCCATCTTCTTCACCAGGAATATAGGCTAGAACAACCAAAGCATCACCAAAAGGAGCAATTCCTGATATATAGTAGCTAGCCTGAAAAGATGCCACAATATCTACTTGTTTCATGTTAGATGTTGTAACAGGCTTATATGTTCCATTGGCTCCCTTGTTCAGATTTGTTCTTATTGCTGCAATTTTCACAGAAGTCCCCCAGCCAATCACCAATAGAGTATCATCCTGAATGTTCTCAGACAATTAGCAATGAAAAAAACAATAAGAAACAACATATGTATCACAAAGACTAGGAGTTAAAACTTCAAAAGAAATAACATTGCAATTGTCTAGACAACGCAAGATAGTTTGGAAAAACCTTGAACATTTTCCATCTTAATCATTTGACAAACCTGCCAAACTAAATGAGGGAGCAATATTTCAGGACGAGGACTGCCTCTTGGTCTCTCTATAAATGTAATCCGTTGATCATTTGCAGCATCATAGACTTTTACTCCCGCATCATTAGCCCAAGCAATGAGACTCGTTCTCCATTTCACAGCATGGATTGGACCTTCACCTGAGTGCAAAACCTACAAACAAATTAAAATAAACAATATTCAGAATTCATAAAAATTTCTATTTTTCAAATAAATTAACGTCAGTCAAGCATCACGAACCTGATCCTTATAGCCAAGCCACTTTTTGGTATTAAAATATAAGTGACCAGCTAAACCACCAGCTACAAATCTCCTAGATGTTTTTCTTGCATAATCAGGATCAAGGGCAATGGCTTTCATAGGACGATGATACTCGAATTTGAATTTCTCTTCAGTGAAAAGACTATTTACTACAACAGAGCCATCATCAGAACAGCTTCCAATATATTCACCTTCCATATCAAAACTAAGGTCATTCACTGCAGCTGAATGAGCAGCAAATTCCTTAACCTACAAACAATCAAACACAAATTTTAAGCGTAACAAAAAAAATAAATATATTTCCCCTTTTGAAACCTAATCAATAGCTAAAAGCAACTAAAAGATTAACTCAGCTAACTTATTAAGATTTCGTTACTTATCCCTAAAAAAAACATTTATTGAATCTTGTACTCCCAAGAAAATTTACCGCAATGTAAAATAAAAAAATAATAATCAAAAGAGAAAATAAGATTCGAAACGAATGGAAATTTCACCTGATTTCCCAAAAAGTCGAGGATATGAACGGTTCCATCGTGCGTTCCGAGTGCGATCATGCGTTCGGCGACGGCGATACACGACGCAGCCTCGCCGGAAAGCAAGGAAGGGATGCTTCCTCCCATTCTTTGATACTTAAGCCTCGGCTCTTCTTCCTCCTCCTCATCTTCTTCTTCATCATCATCAACGTCTTCGTCTTCTTCTTCTTCTTCTTCTCTCTCGTCATCTCCTTCGACGCCGTTTTCTGATGGAAACGGAGACATTAGCAGGGTTCCTGGAATTGAGAAAAGGCAAAAAAAAAAAAAGAGGAAAGGAAAGCAAAGATCTGAGTCGGGCTGTGGTTTGGTTTAGTTAATAAACGGCTGATTTGAATTATTTATTTGCTAGGCAACAAAGAGGCGGTGACGAATGATGGGCTTGGGGTGCCACTTGTACGAGTCATGCTACCGTTTTTTTTTTATTATTTTCTTTTTTTTTCACTTTTTTTTCTTCTTTATTCTTTTCTGTTTGGGATTTTCTATCCAGGAGGACCCTGTTTGATTTAAGGTTCGTTCAAAGTTTTTTATACGAATATTAATAATTTTTTATTTTTAATTATATATTATTTTTAATTTAATTTTTAAAATATATTTTTTATTTTGTATTAAAAATTCATTGATTTAATTGACAAAAAGTAAATAAAATAATTGGTTGATAAATTTTCAACATTTGTTTCATTGAGAATTCGCTATCTTAGATTTAAGATTTCAGATATGGCAGGACCAGCCCATTTCCCATGGTAAAATAATTGACCGGTTGCTAAGTTTCTATCATATTTGTTTCTCGTTACTTTAACTAGTGAGTTTTCAATGCAACATAAAAAAATACATTTTGAGAATTAAATTGAAAACAGTATACAATTAAAAATAAAAAAATATATCAATATTCGTATAGAAAAACCCTCATTCGAGGCTCTAATTTAGATTTAAATTTTTAAATTATTTTATAAATATGAAATATGCAATCAAAAAAAATATTTTCCAACAAAAAAAATTGAATATGCAATCTAAATTTAGTTTTCAGAAAGTTAAATATAATGTCAAATTAATTTTAATTATACCCTTTCAAGAATCATGAATCCATAATGGAATTTTGTTTTATTTTTTTATTTTAGTAAATATTTAGAAGATGAGAAACAACTTTTATCCTGCTAACAAAAACAATAATTGTGGCTAACTGCGAGGTCCACTATTTTTATGGTCATTAATAATAAAGGGTCCAAAGTCCAAAACCCCTAAAAGAAAAACAAAATTCTAATTTGATTATCGGATTATTTGATTTAAATTAAAATTAAGAGTTTCACTAAAAGCATTTTAAATTTAGATTCAAATCAATTCAAGATTATTTTTAATTAAATTTTAATTATAAATATATATTTAAATATTAAAAAATTAAAAATTAGTTTTAAAAGCTAAAAGTTATTTTACTGTCTAAATTTGATTGAATTATTACTTTTTATTTTTTATTTAAAAAGTTTATTTAAAATTTTTTGTACTCAATATTTAAAAAGATTGTTAAGCTGGTAAAGAAGACGATAAGTAAAAACTGCATGATGTCACCCATAAGTAATTGTCGTATATGGATGAACAAAATAATAATTAAATCTGTATGTTGCATGGTGTGAACATGAACAAGTTTATTTAAAAAAAAAGAAACGTGAAATACTTTATGGAAATGATTGCAATGCAAAATTGTGACATTGGAAGCTACAAGTACCCACTTAAAATAGATTCCTTAATTGATTTATCAATTCATTTGATTTAATATTTAATTTTTTATTACAATAAATTTAAATATAAAATTTAATGATTTAAATTAATTTAATTTAATTTAAATTTTAATAAAAAATTATTTACATTTAATTACAAAAATAATATTAATTTTAATAATAAAATGAATCTACAAAACAAGATCAAGCTTTGATAAAAAATTTTAAAAA
>JBBYHO010000021.1:6804667-6817688 GCA_038382025.1 Adansonia gregorii
AAAAACTAACTTTTTTCTTAAACTTATGATAGCTACATATTGCCTACCAAAAAAGGTTTTTAGGATATATTATTGTATAATCCTTCTCCACTCATTGACTATATACATATATATATATATATGTATATATACACGCACACATGTACAAAGAATATTATAAAAATTAAGATAAAAAATTTATAAATGCTAGGAATCAAATTTTTATTTTCAATAAATCTCTCTCTTAAAAGGCGAAAGTGAATCATTTAAGCTAAGCATCAAGTTCATAATTTTTTTTTCTTAAGATCTATATTTTTAGTAATAAGTCAACTTAATATCACTACATACATGATAAACCTAAATAATGAGGTTCCTTAATAGGTAATACATCAAAAAAAGAAAAAGATTAAAAAAAAGTAAGATTCCTTAAAGAAAAATAGCAAAAAGAGAGAATGATTAAAAATCAAACACTGTTTCAAGCATATTCACTTTAAATATCGACAAGTTATAGAAAACTTACTTGAATAGGTCACTATCAGTTGAGCATCTAGGGAAAAGTAGAACCAATTTTGGTATTAAAACGTCTTTTTTAAATAATGAAAGCAGTTCAGCAGTGCCCCCCAAGATGAGAATGATGTCTAAAAGGATAAATATTCTTTCCTTTTATTTTTCTTTTTCTTTTAATTATTGAAAGCAACTAAAACGGTGGAAATCTCAAACATTTTTTAGGAGTGTTCAGAATATTTCTTAAGTAAATTGAGAAAGTCGGAACTGAAAACTGCAAAGAACTTTTAGCTAAATTTCAGATCTCAAAGCGTTCAGCAACAATCAACAATGACACGCTTGCATTGACATTCTAGGTTTTTGATGAACAACACCTAGCAATAACAAATCCATTGTGGTTGCGGAATACTATCATAATTGTAAGTTTGTAATAAATATCAGCGATAGGGAAAGCTGAAATCATAAATTCTGTATAACGATCACTATGCCAGAATGGTATTAGAAATTACACATAAAACAGGATCAGTAAATATGAACGTACCATGTAAACATTTCCGGGGTTGGTCACTTGTCAAAGAGTCTGGTCAACAGGTGGAAGCAATTGAGGATATTCCTCCATTGTAAACAAGATTGGAGCTGCTATGAATGTATCTGCCATTGACAACATTTATTCAAAATACAGTGTGTTATAATATTTTTCTTGAAGAACCCTTCTTTCCCGTTCTTTGATTAAATAAAGCATGAATGTATATAAGAAAACTATATATTTGACAAGGCCACCAATCATGGCCGAGAAAGACTATAATGCAGGTCCCAGATTCATAAATGAGTTTCAAAGAGGCTCAACTGACGAATACATTTCCCTTCCATAAACAAAAAAGCATTGCACAATGGCATTTATCATTGACCTTATACAATATGCCTCCACAGATCAATCACAAAAGCCTCTTAGATTCGTGAATGAGTTCAGAGAGGCACCAACTGATCAATTGTCATTCAGCTAGAGATACAGCAAGAGTTTAAACCAAAACTCAGAATTAAATTATTAAAAAAATTAAATAAATTATTAGCAATAAATATAAAATTAATATATTTTTATCTTTTTTATCATTTTTAATATTTTTTCTAAAAAAACTCGTCCACTCCTAAATGCAATATATATATATATATATATTACTTGCATATTCCTTTTTTAAAAAATAACACGCAGTGTCAAATTCTGGTCTAGTCTAGAGTACTTGAAAATCCTTTACCGAAAATTGACATGGCCCATCACTTGAAATTCTTTCTGTGATCCATGATTCGTGACTTGTCATCAAGGCTGAAAACACAAACTAAAGCGTCTTTTTAACAGTTAATTAATGACCGTCGGTGTCAAAGGGCTCGAAACCAGAAACCTCTATACTCAATAAACAAGAGGGATGGTTCTAGCGTTCATCAGGATACAGTTTAACAGTTTAAAAGGGCCAACCTTAGTTAAACTTTAAAACAAAAGATATAGTTTAACTTGAATTGGCTTTTGGAAAATGAGTTACTTTGCTCTTTTCATTTTTAATTTTTATGTTCTCCCTTTTTCAACTTTTTTTCCCTCAAAAATTAAAAAATTTTTATATTAGTTATCAAATATATAATTAATTTGATATCATGAGTTAAATTAATATTAAATTATTAAAAAAATTATTTTCTTTGTTTTTATGTAAAATAAAAGGTATTAATATCTTTTTAATTTTTTAAATAATTTTTATTTTAAAAAATTCCAAAAAAAATTATCAAAAAATTTGCTTATTCCTTCTAAAAAAATAGCTGCTCTTGCAAAAAAAAAAAAAAAAACTACCCACTAGTATGGTGCAAATTCTATAATATTCTGAAAACGCATTTTAACTTTTGCCCCACGTAGCTGTTAAATCTGCCAGAACTCGACAGAGTGACACCTGCCCTCCCAGATGGCACTCTCTAGACATGTCTTACACTGGTTATAAATCTCGTTCAATCCATTCGATTATTTAGTTTTGAATTGGATTTGCGACGGTTTTACGTAAGAGTGAACAGAGGAGGAAAAAGGAAATTAAAGGAAATAATAAGAATAGACGAGAAAAATGGCTCCCAAGCGTCGAGCAAATCTTGTAGTGAGATCTACTAAGAAAATTGTTCGGGAAACTGTTCAGGTAGCTGTAGTTCAGAAACCAGAGGGAGACGATGGTGCTCAACAACTGTCGGCGATGGTTCCTGTTGAAGACATTGGCGAGCAAGAAGAAAGGGTAATCACCGAAATTCCTGTAGGAAGGATAACCAAAGATAAAGCAGAAAAAGAACCAAAGAAAATTCGAGTTCCAGTGGAAGATTCAGGCAAAAACAAAGTGCAACAACAGCAGCAAACAGAGCAATTTCATGGGGAAGAACCAAGGAAAGATGAAGCACAAAATGAACCCCAGAATGTTCAAGTACCGGTGCAAGAAACAGGCAAAAACCAAGTGCAACAACAACAGCAGGAAGAACCAGGGACAGATGAACCGCAAAAAGAACAGCAGAAAGAGGACCAAGTTCCTCCGAAAGAACCAAGCAATGAAGAAAACAAAGTCGAGCGAAATAAGCGAAAGGCCCGACGAGAAGGGAAGAGAAAGCGGGGAAAGACGAAAGAATTCGATGGCAATGAAGGATACAAAACGTATGTGTACAGGGTACTAAAGCAGGTTCACCCAGGGATGGCGATTTCATCCAGGGCAATGTCGGTGATCAACAGCTTGATGAACGACATGTTCGAAAAGATCGCAGGTGAGGCAACCAAGCTATCCAAGTACACCGAGAGAAAGACACTGTCTTCAAGGGAGATTCAAGGGGCGGTTAGATTAGTTTTGCCCGGGGAGCTGGGCAAACATGCTGTCGCTGAAGGCAGTAAAGCTGTCACTAACTATGCTTCCTACAATCAAAAACGGTCCAAATCGGATTAATTTAGGGTAATTAGTCTTCTAGGATGTTGCTAGATTTTGGGTTTTGAACTTTTGACGTTCCTTGTTGGCCCCTATGCATTTTGTTTTGTATTATTAATTGAAAGGGGGTTGTATTGTGCTTGTAAGTTTTCGCCAGTTTGATTTAGGGTTTCTAGGAAGCCAGTGTTCTTTTGCTGTCTGGTATATGTTTGTAAGTGGACATGTTTTCTACACTATGTATGTAACAAGTTTTTTATCCTCTTGTTTCCTTTGTCAGTTTGCTTTTTGAGATTACAACATTAGGTTCCTTAATAGTGCATCCTATGAAAAGAATATTAGTACTTATCTTCCTTATCGTCACCCTTTTTTTTTACTTATCATCGAATGTGATAATATAGAAAATTATAATTAATGCATTTTTAAATAATCTTCAAACGATGTTTAATGTATGGGTTAGATAAACTTTCAAAGAATTAAATCATTTTTAAATTTTTTTCATAATGAAACAATGTTTAATCGGATCCTAATTATAAGCACCGATGAATATATAGATATATCATATATAATCTCTTTCTAGTTAAGCTTTTTATTTATTTTTCTTTATTTAACTTTTTTGGTTGCAGCATCTCCTTTACCTTTTAGTCTAGTGAAACTTCCATAGTATCAAAATTCATCATTTTGTTACATTTTACATCATGTGAGAAAAAAAGATACAGATTTTTCCCTTTTCCTTTTTGTAGTTAAATAAAATACTACATAGTTCTATCTACTATATATATATATATATACATATGTAAAATGATTAATTTTATTCTAGATTTTGTTAGAGGCTTTTTCTTTTCCAAACAAGACATTTATTTTTTGTTGTATAAGAATGGACTTTTCCTGCATAAGACAAAGCTAGATACTGCCCATCGACTTTGTGCTGCATTATGTATCCATGCATCCATGAACAATGTACACTAAAAACAATATTACTTGCACTAATTTCAAAGAAAGTCTAGAAGTTTTTAGATTGGTTTTCGATTTAAATCGTTATTAAACATAATAATTAATAATTATTTTAAAAAATGCATGTTAACATTTTTTTTATTAAATTTGCTGAGTTTATTTCTTTAGAGACAAAGTTTTGCTTTTGCATTATTTTTAAGGAATCTTGAAGAATTAAAAGAACAGAATATTTGAACTAAAAAATCACACCTACATTTGTGTGATCTTTCGGACATAGTACAATGATTAAATCCCTCACGTTCCTTCTCTCCAATTCAGTCCAATCTCATGAAATTAAAATTGAACATTATGATGACCATATAAGAATTCAACATTTATCAACCGACACCAATTAACCAGACAAAAACAATTTTCAAAAAATTAAAAAAAATACAAAAACAAGTCTCAAAAATTATATATATATATGGTAATAAGTACTTGTCACAATTGACAAATATTACAATTACATAAATTAAGGTTTGCAATTGTTGTTAAGATCTCTTGACAAAAAAAGGTCAGGACAGTTTGGCAGCAGGAGCTTTCAACAATGGTTGCCAGATGAAATTGTCATCAACATAAACCAGCACTGTCAACAAGGAAATAATCTAATCCAAAATATAGAGCCATGTGGGGAAAAAGAAAGTTAGAATGATGAACCTAGCAGCTATGATTTCCTGCGTCACTGAGAATTAATTACTGAAATCTGGACTGCTAAATATCAGTATTAGTTAACAACCTTAATCTCTAAAGAGCTTATTCGGATTTGTAATTTAATTAATTAAAGATGACATTTCTGTTTCAATTAGGGTGGCAAAATAACTCGAATCCATTGGGGTTTTGACCCGATCCAACTTTATAGTTTTTTTTTTTTTTGAAAATCGGTTGGGGCATTTTCTATTAAAAATTTCGAAGTCAGAGAGGAACATATTTTATGATTATTGTTTATATATTTAAGTTAGGTTCCTTATTTTTACAAGACTTTGTCGCATTTATTTAGTTTAATCCCATAAAATTAATATAATACATAAAGCATCAAGTAAATATTCGGACTAGATCAGAAGCTAAAATCTTAATTAAAATCGAGTTCGGGTAGACGTGAATGATGGTCGGGTCAGGGTCAGGGCAAGGAAAAAACTGCCCCCTCCAACACCCCGCTAACCAACTCTATTTTCAATCATATTCATACACAATTTATCTATTGTATATCAAAATCAAGGCAATGGGCTCAAGAAGGGAAAGAAAAGAAGAGATAAAAGGAAAATAAGATACCTGGAGTGATACTGGAGCAAAAAGCTTATGAAAGATTCTATAATAGTTCATCCGAGTTATTCTATTCCCCTTTGTTCTTTTATTGGATTGAGTAAGCACGGATGACCTCTACTACCGCTCCACGACACGTTGGACACTTCGTTCCACCTTGGACCAACTCATTGGCACATTTAGAGCATGTGCACGTGTGGCCACATCTGTAACAATATGACGGGTACAGAAAAAAATAATAAAGTTGAAGAGATTTACCTGTACAGTAATGAATCGATATTGCCCTTGGAGCATATACAACAAATTCCTTTCCTGACATTATCCCAGTTAGATGCATCCTTGGACAAGATGTCATAAACCATCCCTGCAACAGAATAACGCGATAATTAAGGAACAAAAAGAATGAACAAATATAAGGAAGAAATCACAGAGCGAGAAAACTTTCAGCTTCATTATAGGATGAAGAACATATTGTTATCACCTTAAAAAACTCAGTAGTTTATTCCCAGATATGCCAGAATCTTATTCCTCTCGATCATAAATGGGAGTAATCAAAGAGAAATAGAGCCCTCTATGTTGCTTCGACTTTTTATTTTTTTTGAAGTATTCGGACATGATTACGGGAGGATATATGACCCTCCAAAGACCATCCAAATACATGAAAAAAACTTAGAAATATTGAACACACCCAATCAGACACATGCCCCTATCCGACACACACCTGAGTCTAAGTAATATAGGAACCCCTTCAAAGGAGACTAGAGAGAGAAAAAGAAGAGGGAATCACTTTCCAGAATAATCTTTAAGACACTACACAAGTGAGCATATTATAGGAAAGATGAAAAAATCTTGTGAACCAGCTGAATGGGTCAGGGCAGCAGAAACTTCTTGTCTTATTGACAGCTGTAACTCAAGCTGCATATCCATGCAGGCTTCCAGCATCCTCTGCATGTTATTCACCCTTTGCTGCAGTCTAGCCATGTCAATCCTCAAATCATTAATGATCTCCCACTCCTGCAGCACCGCAGCTCAGTTAAAATGGAGACCAAACAAATAGTAGCCTAACAACTTTAAGCTCTGCCATAGTCCTTCAGCACCGCAGCTCAATTAAAATGGAGACCAAACGAATAGTAGCCTAACAATTTTAAGCTCTGCCATAGTCCACTCCACCCCCCCCCCAATTCAGTTACATACTAAATGCTGGCATACAGTGAACTGCAAACGAAGCACGAAGAACCGGAGGTGTTTCACCATCCAAAGATTGCTGGAAGTAATCCGCAGTTCGGCTATTCAAAAGCAAGAGGAAACATATTGCAGACTATCCAAAAGCATGGACTGTTTAGATAGGTCTGGCTGAATTCATTTCATTCTGCTAGCTTGTTGAAGCTTAATACTAAGATTCACCAAGAAAGCACAGTTATCATGAGATCATTATATTAGCAGTATGAAGCAACAGTTTTAAATTTAATAACCTAACAATATGCTTCAAGAAAATATTGGATGCTGGTCAGAAGAATCTAGTAATAAATTAGGATAGTTGAGAAATCAACTTTTCAAAAGATAATCAAGAACAGAATCAAGTTGCAAGCGAGAAGAAGAAATGTACATAGAAAGCCAAAGCGCTGATGCACATCATGTGGAACCCAATCACAATGGTACGAGTCCTGGTCCCACCGTGGCTGCATAGATGGCATCGTGGGTGAAGGAAGAGACTCAGCATCTCGCTGGCCTTCATTCTGATCCCAGCTTTGCTCTTCCAGATCTTGTTCAACTGATGCAGTAAGTAGCAGATGTTTCATTTAGATCTCTGTCAATAGAAGTATGATTTTGCCTTTCTACGTATGATTGTATCAACTGGTTAAGACTTTCACGGAAGCCACTAGTAAGAAGAGTAGACACACTTCTCCTACAATATTAAAAATAACTTATATTAGAAAAGTAATGAATTACAAGACCCACTTACATAAGCCCAAAATTATAGAATTCACACCTGCTTAACAGTTCCCTCAGTTCCATACTCTGTACATCATGATCATCAGGAAAATAAAATGAGGCTTCTCTTCCAACCGTAACAGGTTCTTGATTGTAAGACCCTTCCAACCAATTTGGTGTAGTCTCGTGCAGGGTGCTCTCCTCATATTGTGCGTTCTGCTTGCCGATGACCATAACCTCCATCTTCATGGTGCATGTTAGAGGCTTCTTCATTACCACTATCCATCTCAACACTAGCTTCCTGCCATTTTTCAACCTGAGAAGCAGAATGTTGCCTATGAATATACTGAGCTGAACTCCTTTCTAAATTTTCTATGGCGTTCATTAACCCATAGGTCCCATTTCTTGAGGAAAATGTTCATAAGATGCTTCAACAGCTTCTTTTAGTTTACCATGTCCTCCAGCTTCATTCTGTAAAGTTTCAAGGGAACAATTATTAACAAAATTTTCTTGCCAGTCACCATCCAGGACTTGTCCAGTAACATTAGCCACTAAATCAGTTATACTATCCAAAAACCTCTGGTTATCAGTTTCCTCATTCTCACGTTCAGATTGGTCATTTAATCATCTATGACTTCATCTGAATTGTTTATAAGGTTTTGCTCATATCTATTACCATTAGTGTCAGTGTTAGATGATGTATCAGAACGTTTACTACTTGCAGGACCACAACCAGTAGTATCCAGGCCGGTGAAAAGACCTTCCCTGATACAAAGGCATGGTTTGCAAAATTTTACTACCAAAGGGTGGAAAAGAGCATCATATCATGTAAATAAAATGGACAAGGGATTTAGAAACTTATTTTTCAACCCTGACCATTTTTTGTGAAACTCCTACAATCGAGTATCCACGACTTCAATGTTATCAAAAAGTTTTCTTTCTCGCCAAAATCTTGGTGAGTTATTACAGTTAAATCATTGGAAGGGGCATTATTTTCAAGCTTCCATGAAAACATCCAAACCAAATTTTGAGATCTAAATCCCTTTTTTTAAATTCAAGTGTCTAAATGCAGCTTTGGATTCTCGCGAATATTGAGGTGAATATGAAAATAATAAGACTTAAACCACATTGCTGTGCTTGAGAAACTGACAGTGCAATTTACTAAACAATACAAATTCCCGTTGCTTAAAGTTTATCTCAGATTTCCATATAATTAAAGATGCTTACAGAAAACACATGATGCCAAAAGAGTGGAATTCTTCCAGAATATTAAGATGAACTTTGCAGAATAAAAAATCTTTGATATTTATATGAAATAAAGAAAGAAGTACCTTAGAACAGATATTTCTCAAGAATCTACCTTAGAAGTACCTTAGAATCTACCTCTTAAGGATGACTGCAAAAAGAAAACAAGACATGGAAATAAATGAACTCCAGTAAAACCAGTCCACATTTAGTAATGTGAAAATCAAGATGGTAAGGCATAAAAAATTAAACAATTAACTCTAGGAACTTTAAGTAATTGATCTAAAGATGCCAATGCCAAGCTAAACTAAACAATAGCTGCCTTCAAACGACACATAGAGACTATCCATAAACATTTTAAAATTTTCTAACAGTCTTTTAGCAGCCAATGACCGGCTAATTGCTCTTCAGGGTTATAAATCTATAAACCATTTAATTTCCTAAACAAGCTACAAGCTAACAACAGTAATATCGACAATTATAAGAGGATAAAAAGGCAAGCTGTTGAGACAGCCATGCTGTCATTTCCTAATTTAACATAAAATCAGAATTCTTCCCTTGGTTCAAAATTATAGTATTCTTTTTCTTATCAAACATCTACCCTAGTTAGTATGATATATGACTTTCTCTTTCTCATATACATATCATAATTGCAATGGAGCTACTTTCAAGAATTTTAACGGAAAGCATAAATCAATAATCACATATCTATTACTGTTGTTAGAGCATGTATCACACTTATTGACTTCTAAGCCACCGGGACAATTGAGTCAACTAATAGCCCCATTGCATGAACAGTATATCTTTGTGATTGAGATAGTCCAATAGCTCGCAAAATCATGCAAAAAGCATCTCAATTACCTATGAGAATCCAGAAGACCAACACTACCGAATTATATCTACCTTATAGCTTCTTTGTCATTCTCTTTGTTTGAAATTTTGGGAGAACAGGCACAAAATGTGAAGAAATAAAAGCAATAGCCACGAAAGAAAAATGGAAAGACTTTTTAATGCATCTACCTGAATGTGGTTGCGATGGGCAAAATTTGACACGGTCCGATGCTCCAACAAAGCCTGAAGCTCTGTTTGTCGTTCTCTCTCAGCCTTTTTAAACATATCAAGGAGGGCTTTTCAGCCACAAAATTTCCAAATGCCCCTATTCACATGCTCAGTCCAGTCTTCATTCTGATTAACCACCAATCCATCACGAACTCGTTCAAAATGTCCACCAACATCAGCGGCTTGCTATTCTCTGCTGTCAATACAAGCACCTCTCTGCTACCTATTCATTTGCACGCACTCCCTTATAATTCGGACTCTCTCCTGCTCTGTTTCACCAAGCCCCTGGGCCTTTGGGTTGTTTCTGCTGGAAACATTAGATGCACATTCCCTGCCACAAGTGTTCATCCATTCCACGAAAATATGCGTTTCCCTTTCAACTTCCCCCAAATCAGATGAGTGTTCACTATTAAAATTACTTGAATCCTCAGTCCCACTCTCTGAACCAAATCGATCTGGGGATCACTGTCCAAACTCATTCTCACTCACGCTCACATCTTCTGAAACACCACTATGTTCATTTTTTTGGCTATCGGAAAGATCAGTCATCCGGAGATCATCACTCCTTTGTTGAAGCATTCTTTTTCCACCTCTCTCTTGACCATGACTCACCACATGCTCATCCTCGAGCTCCTACCACATCTGCAGGAGCGAGGATGCCCAGGTGCTACCATTGTCCCGCCTTCTTGATGCTTGAGACTGAGACTCCCTTAGAACAGAGTTTTCAAGCACAGAAATGTTGTGTAGACCAGCAACAGCCATATTACTTCAATGTCTAAACTACCAAACCTTTCTACCCATCTGCTTCCAACACATGAAAAACCGCCAATCATTTAGGAAAAAAAACAATTTATGGCAAACAATCCCTTTTCAAAAAAATCAATCAACTCCTAAAACTAGTAAATCTTGTCTTCGTCTGATACGGGTCAAATTAATAAGGGAATCAAAAAGATTGCAATAGATATAGAGAAATAGAGAACTGCAGAAGAAAGAAAGATAGCGATTAGAGAAGAGAGGGAGAAGAATCGAGAAAGAAAGAGAGTTTTTTTGTTCATTTTTTCGTAACCGTAAGTCTGCATTATTAAGCATTATATAATCTACTAAAACCAACATTTACGATATCACCACTAAGGGTCTAATACAAACATTTTGACCCGTAATATCGTCATCATTTATCAGCATTTGCACCGCCATCAAGATCACGATCACCAACATCATCACTGTCAATCTTCAAAGCAAACACACAAGAGGACCGTTTTAAAACACGTATTAAATCATTCAATCTCCGAAAACTCTGCATCAAAAACTACGAATGTCAGTTTTTTTTTTCCTAACTTATTGCCGTAAATAGATTGTAAAACTATTAATATTCAAATTCCTCAATATCATGTCTCGCCATAGATGTAATAAGGAAGAAAAATAGAATTAGAAAAAAATTAAACTATTTACAGAAACCTCCACCATTCACACCTATAAACAGTAATCTTAATTAATGCAGAAAGATTGCAAAAGAAATTTAGAAATCTCAGTTGTTGCATTCTCTCCCAAATATATATATATATATATTATATAACAAAGTTTGGAAAAAAAAATCCGTTAGGCTTTTATAATTTCGCAGAAGTTAGTTTCCTCTTCCTTTCCTCACATTTCTCAGCAACAAGGAGAACGAACAACATTACCAAAACCACATTAATTAAAATAAAAACTGAAGATCGAAACAAAAACAGTAACAAACCACAATATACACCACCGTTTAAAGAGCGAAGAATCAAAAAAATAACAAATAAAAAAAGTACCGAAGAAACTTGAGCTAAATAAAAAAGTAGCGAAGAAACTTGAACTCTTTGATTTCGAAGTAATGGAAACGAAATCTAAAGATAGAGAGACAGAGATAGAACGAGCGAGAGAAAGAGAGAGATAGGAGAGATTTTTTGCAAAAAATCTAAGGATAGAAAGAAAGTGATAGAACAAGAGAGAGAGAGAGAGAGAGAGAGAAGAGAGAGAGAGAGAGAGAGGGGAGAAGTAATTTTTATTTTTGTTCTTTTAATTGCTTTTTGCGGTTTTAAACTTTTAACGGTTATAAAATCTGGCCGTGACACTAAGGAGCAACGACTAATAGGAGATTGACAGTTGGAATAGGTTAATTATGAAAGTTTTAAATCTTGGATTTAACGGGAATTGAGTCGTTTTTTTCAATGATTTTGCAATTTTATTTTGTTTCACGCGTTGGGGTTGGAATTTCAAAATAAAGGCATGGAAAAGGCAATGATGGAACTTCATCTGGCGAGGGAGAATGAGGATGATCGTTAATGTCGCGGCGGCGTTTAACGGCAATTTAAAGAACGCACTTTTGTTTAAAAGGCTCTGTGTTACTTAAACAGTATCTCTCTGTTGAATGATCTGAAATTTCCTGACCTAATTAAATTTTTAGTAATACTTATTTTCATGTCACTTTTAAAATTTAATAGTTAATGTCTTGATAGAATAAGAAAAGGTAAAATACCATTAAAGGGTACATAACATATGAGAGGTTAATTAGAATAGTTTCTTGTTTATCTTTCCTTTTTTATATTTAATATTTGTAATTATACTCATCAAGTAAAAAATATTAATTTCCTTTTAAATTAGCTTTGAACAACAGAGGTTCTTTAAACTCAAAATTCATACATAGATTTAGTTATCGAGTGTCTAAAGATATTGATTAAAGTCAATTTTACATTAAATGAATTATTTTCACAAAATTTAATAAAGTTAATGCATTGAGTATAATTTATTTTGAATATCATATTAATCATCATCATTAAACATTAAGCTTTTATTATATAGGTGAGTTTCACCATATGAAATTTGTTCGTTGTGTTAATTAGAAGTTGGTTTCAACTTGCAAGGGAAATAAAAAACCGTCATTCAGTGTAAAGCCATAGTCTAGCTTACTATAGCCTTGTTTATTAGTACTATAATATATTACAAACTTTACCACTTTATATATATTATATAATTTAGCCTCTTAAAAACTCATCGTTTAATCAATTGTCACAAAGTTTGTGCTGGTTACATTTTTTTCGCACATAAAAGTCTTAAAAAGAAAATCAATTATTTTTCAAATTAGGCTGCAATTAGAATGG
>JBBYHO010000021.1:6860515-6873109 GCA_038382025.1 Adansonia gregorii
ACACTAGTTAATTCTGCAGCAATGTTAGTTGAACCCATCAACTTACATGAATTTTGGAATATCTAGCGAGTGAACGTGAATTTTGGAATCGGACACGTGGCACAAACCCTTCAACTCTGGCACCAAATACTTGTTATCTTTCTTACGAATAATGCCAGAGAGTTTCATAAATTCCCCCAAAAAGCTAGAATATCCAGAATCCTTGGACCTAAACGTCCTCAGTATCCCCCAACAAATATTTAACATTTTTTTTAATGGATGCTAGGTAATCAGCCATGTTTTGGCATAGGAATTTTATCAAAATCTCGACAGCTGCCAAAGCTAAGAGCCCCATCACCACCACAAATCTTATACTAACTTCTTTATCCCATTTCAGCACCGCCGCCAACCAACCACCCGTTGCGGCTCCGCCTTTTTCAGGTCTTGGGCCTACTAAGGCAGGTGAGAAACCAAGGGTGGTGGTGTTAGGCTCAGGATGGGCTGGTTGCAGGCTAATGAAAGGCTTGGACCCCAACCTGTACGACATCATCTGCGTTTCACCTAGGAACCATATGGTGTTTACCCCGCTCTTGGCTTCGACTTGTGTTGGGACCCTTGAGTTCAGGTCCGTTGCTGAACCCATTGCCAGGATTCAACCCTCGATTTCCTCAGCTCCGGGGTCGTATTTTTTTCTTGCTAATTGTACTGGTGTGAGTACTGAGAGCCATGAGGTATGATATCGAATATAAGTTAAAAGTTACTGTTCACTTCTCCCTTACGAAGCATGTAATAGTTTTAGAGTCTCAATGTTAATTTTTCATTTTAAAATAGGACATTTAGTAGTGTCAGAGTTCGGATATGAACCCCCCTTATGCTACAGCATATTTGCCAAAAACAAAGTTTTGGCCTGTTAAATTAGTTAAATTTTAGCGAGGATTTACTAGCTTCTTGAGAATAGTGTTGTGACAAAAAATTTAGTAAATTGGCGGCTCTTATTTCTAGAAGGTGCTTGGTAGAATGAAATTGGTTGAAGTAAGCTTGGTGGTATCATTCGGACGCCAATTGAATAATACAAGATCTTCTTTGTCTTGTTTTCTTTGTTGGAAAAAGAAAATGCAAATATGAAATGGCTATATGGCTTAATCATGGAATATTTGGCTGGGGGGGCATTTGAAGGTGCATTGCGAGACTATTGCTGATGGAGCTGACACCTTGCACCCGTGGAAGTTCAAGATTTCATATGATAAGCTGGTGATTGCGTCCGGAGCACAGGCATCAACTTTCGGAATCCGTGGAGTAAAAGAACATGCAACATTTTTGCGTGAAGTTCACCATGCTCAGCAAATTCGCAGGAAGCTGCTTCTGAACTTGATGCTATCTGACGTGCCTGGTAAAGTACCAATTGGTTGTTTTACCCTTCTTTTTTCTTTTAAATGGTGATAAATTAATAAAATCAATTGGTGATTAGATTTTTATTTTTATTTTTGCTTACTAGTTTGGTGGTGTTTTGAGGCAGGGATTTCTGAAGAAGAAAAACGTAGATTGCTCCATTGTGTTGTTGTAGGAGGTGGTCCTACGGGGGTTGAGTTTAGTGGTGAACTTAGTGATTTTATTAGGAAGGATGTTCATCAAAGATACAAGCATGTAAAAGACTATATCCATGTGACACTGATTGAGGTTTGTTTTTTTGTTTACAATCTAAGTTATGCAATACCCAAAAAAATAAAATCTACATTCCTACCTATGTTAATCAAATTTCGTTGTTCTTTGAAGTATACATATTTGAGACATTTATATCAAACGCATATCGAATATGGGTATAGAAATACAACACCTTTCAATAATTTTTTAAATACATTAAAATAACTTATAAAAAAATTAAACATATCCATATTGCACACATATTGTATATGATACTTACATTCGAGCATAAGTAATACAGATTAAGTTCTAAAGTTTTTTTTTTCTTTTTGGGTCTCCTAATATCTTTGTTGTCCTTCACAAAACTTTAGCTGAAAAATTGAAGGCCTGCCCAAGATTCTTGCGCTGGAGTTGCTATATTGAGGAGATTTTCGATTTGTAATAGAATTATTGTTTTCATGTCAGGCAAATGAGATACTGTCTTCCTTTGATGATCGCCTCCGACGCTATGCCATTCAGCAGTTAACAAAGGTGAAAGATAGTTGATTGATGCAAAGATGACTATATTCTTCATCGGATATTATTTTATTCTTATCTGATTTGGTTTTTTTTTTTTCTTTCTCAGTCAGGAGTTCGTCTAGTTCGTGGGATTGTAAAGGATGTAAGACCTGAAAATGTATTACTTAGTGATGGTTCAAAGGTTCCTTATGGATTGTTAGTATGGTCAACCGGTGTTGGTCCTTCTCCTTTTGTGAACTCTCTTGGACTTCCAAAATCTCCTGGTGGAAGGTAAGACCAAAACAAAATCCCTGACAAACCCTTTTTTGTGTTAATTTTTTTCATGAAGATTTTCTTCATGGTATGGTAGCATAAAGTTTCTAACTGGCATAAAAAGCTTAATTCACGGTACTGGCAATTCTTCTTAAAATTGTAAACAACTTTGGACACCAGATAGTTCCCCTTTGACATTGCGGAAAAAAATGTAAATAGATTTGATTTTCATGTCTAGAGGGGGTAGCTTCCTGTGTCACAAGTGCATTACCTTAGTTTAACTTGTAATCATTGCTTTGTGAAGCTCTACTTTCCTATGGTTGATTTTGAATTTTATGACTCATTGCATTTTGCTTGCTGACAGGATTGGTATTGATGAGTGGCTTCGAGTTCCCACTGTGAAAGATGTGTTTTCAATTGGTGACTGTAGTGGGTTTCTGGAGAGTACTGGTAAACCAGTTCTTCCAGCTTTAGCACAGGTAAGCTGAAATACTCCCCACCCGGAATAACCGAATCAAAATTAACTCCAACATGGACTAACCAAAAACATTAACCGAAATAGTTGAACACTTTGTTACTAAGCTACTTTTTCAATCCAAAATAGGGATACACCTTGGGGATTGGTGCCTATCCTTTTGTTGATTCAAAAACTGTGGTGTGCTAATATTTGTTGCTTGAGCAGGTTGCTGAGCGACAGGGAAAGTATCTGGCGAACCTATTGAATAAAATAGGTAGGAACGGTGGAGGACATGCTAACAGTGCAAAGGCATTAGACTTTGGGGATCCATTTGAGTACAACCATCTAGGAAGCATGGCAACTGTTGGCAGATTCAAGGCTCTTGTTGACCTAAGACAGAGCAAGGTGATTGTCCACATATATATATATATATTTACATTCAACATTTTAGCTATTAATTTGGATGGTTTGTGAGGCTATCTTTGATTATCATTATTATTTTTTTACAGGACGCAAAAGGGGTATCTCTAGCAGGATTTGTTAGCTTTTTTATATGGCGTTCAGCTTATCTAACACGTGTCGTTAGCTGGAGGAACAGATTCTATGTGGCTATTAACTGGCTTACAACTTCTCTATTTGGTCGTGACATTAGCAGATTATAGATTCTAAGGTTTTTAAGCCCAGTACTCTCATCTTATTCCATTAAATAACATGGAAATTTTTTATGTTCATAAAAAATATAATTATATAAAATTTAGCCTCATTATTTACATGAGTAAACTATAAGGACTAATGATTATATTAACAATAGAAAACTATGTTTATGGACATTAAATAATCTTAGATGCTTATCTTTTCTTATATCTAAAAAATAAAATGACAATCACACAAATTGTTTAATGGATATATATATATATATATTGGGACAACCCTTAAAAAGAAAAAAGTTAAAATAATAAAAAATCTTTCAATTTTATTACTTTATCTAATTAAACCTCTATAATTTTAAGTATACTGTTTTAATTTTATTATACTCAAATAAATCTTTAACTTTCAATTTACAATCAAATAAATCCTTCGCTTTTAACTTAAACCTAAATAAACTATTCATCTTTTAATTTGTATTTAAACAAATCCTTAACTTTAAATCAATATTTTATATAACATAAGAATTTATTTAGGTAAAATAAAAAAAATGGGCTTACTTGTGTAAGTAAAAATACAGCAGTCTACTTAAGTAAATTTATAAAGTTCACAAGCTTTTTTAATAGTTTAGGCAAAAAGGAAATTGTAACTTTAACATTGAAATAACAAGTCAGAGTTGGAAAACAAATTCATCAAAATTTTACTAAAACCCTAAAAAAGTTAGAAAACGATAGTAGGTGGACTCAGTAAAACTATGACTTAAAAAAAAAAGGATACAATGAGTACCCTAACAAAAACTTACTAAAAATTCAAGAATATATAACCATATAATATAATTTAAACCATAAAAGAAATTGATAGCAGTAACCAAAGCTTTAAAAAAAAAAAAACCCAAAGCGTAAAAGATAAGGAAATAAAAAGAGGAATTGAGATTCAAAGCTAACAATGTTTGTTAGAATAAAGTGCTTTCAGAAGAGAAATGAAAAGTTCAGATGCACAAAGGATGTAAAACCTGATCCCATGTCTTTTGATGTTTTTCGCTACATCAATCTAAGTAAAATATAATCAAGGAGAACTTCAAACACCTTATACTGCTCTGCTGAGATTCTTTCAATCGAACAGTTATTATCCAGCAACTGAGCTTAAGAAGTCCAGCAACAGAGCTTAAGAAGACCACACTACTCCAAGGTTGTCGGTTACTCTTGAATTAGCCAATGTTGTGCCAACAAGATCTTTTAATTCGATCTCTCCTGGAAACCTTCCCTCCTTCAGCTTAGAGAAAACCTATAATTTCAAAAATTAATAAAGGTAAGCAACTAGTAACACCAGTTCAAACATTTTAAAAAAAGTAACAATAAAAAAAAATGAGACATAAGGCATTCAAACTAAAACATTCGAGATGCACAGCTTGTTATATATAAGAATTCAATCTCAGGTTTTCTAAGCACTAAAACAACTCCAACCATTAAGCAATAAAAAAATGAGTTCTCGTTTCTCAAATGCTCAGGGCAAGACCGAGTCAGAGATAGTCGCTCTTGTCAAGGGTGCAATAGCACACTCTAGGTGCTAGAACCCTTATCTTGCCAGAGATGCAAGGCGCATCAAAAGTAGAGAGTTTGATATAATCTCTTTTTACAGTTAATGAAAAAAATTAAATTAAAAAGAACTTTAATCAGCTGAGTTTTTTTATGTCTATCGCCTTACAAAAAAAAGCCTAGACACATGCGCGCATAATTAAATGTGACTCGCCCAAAAGGGTCTAAAGCCTTTTTGTTTCATGGCACAAAGGGACAAGGCCTAGGTGCTTGCCTCAACAACACTAGAGATACTGAAACACCGGGAAGCACAGACGCCTAACCCAGTAAATACAAAATGGACAATAGGTCACTCCCATGCACGGAGCATCTGCGCTTCATAGCTGAAGCACAGAAGCAAAATTGTGGAATGTTTCGCAATCCAGAAGATGGTTGACGGTAGACATGTTAGCTCGTAAGAAAAGGTATTGATTGTAATCCTGGTGCCTGACGTTGTTCAAGGTTGAATCATCTTGCGTATCGTAAGAATGGAAATTGGAAACCTTTATATATATCTCTAGATTTAGAACACCAAAAGAAATACTATGCTGATATGCTCATCAAAACGTCAAGGATTTCCGCTAATTCCACCACATTAAAATCATTGACTAGCAGAAATAATTCAAGTAAAAGCATCTAGAACCAGACACATCTATAGCAGAAAGATCACACTAACCAATTCACCATTGCAGTAAACCTCGAAGGCACCAGAGCTTTGCAGAAAAGACTGCAATACATTCCCAAGAAGCCAAGCAGTTGCAATGGACCCAAACCTATTTGCACGCAAGGAATAATACCACGGCGGTGGTGTCATAATCCCAATCATAGGAAAAATCTGTTCACCTGCCATTATAATCCCTATAACTCCAAATTGAAAAACTGGAACCACTTTAGAAAGCAACCGTTTTGGCAATGGCGGTGGATGGTTATCAAGGATTACATCAATTCCAGGAAACTGGGTTTCTAGCATTTTCTTCATTGTCACGGCAGTTCCCCTTCAAATTTTCATCAATTAGTTTTTAATTCCTCAAAAACAATATCACAATTAATATCCAAAGAAAAAAGAAAGTATTAAAAGTAAAAATCAAACGAACCTGTAAGAGCATGAGGCGCAGAATTTGATATTCACCGTGCTGCCATAGCCGATTCCTCCAATAACGCTGGGTTTCTTCGAAGGAAAAAAAAAGGACAAAAGAAAAAATTAATAAATTGATTAAGAAATTCACTTAAAATAATTGATCAATGGTTAAAATTACCTGTGAAGGAATATCTAGGGTTTCAGGATTTAGTGGATGTTTGGGTATGTGAGGATGATGATGATGGTGGTGGTGGTGGGACGGCGGTTTAGGTGGCGGAGGAGTGAAGAGGCTTAAGAGATCTGTGACGAAGAGGAAGAGAGGTAAGCCTACGAGGAGGAGCTGGGCTCGATCCATGGGGTTGATGCGAAAGCTGATGAAAGATGGGAACTTCGGGAAATTCTCGAGAGTGAAGATTAAAAATATAATAAATAAACATTTTGGGAAAGCTAATACATAAGGAACTAGTTAACGAACGGCTGTTTGGCTGCTAGGATAACGTGGAGCGGATCAGAAATGGAGCAAACCCGAAACTCTCATATGGTTCGACTTGGCATTATATATAGAAAGTTGACATTAAACAAGATTTTGGTAAAGAATTTTCTTTAATTATATATATTTCTTTTCTTTGAAAATATTACTTTCTTTTTATAAAAAAATTATATTAACCCCACATCAAGAATATTGTGTTTTATAAATTGTAATTAAAATATTTAATAATTTATAATAAAGTCAAACCAAATGTTCAAAGGTATAACATAATGGTGGGATGTTAAGTAAGACTTGGAATCCTATATGTACTTCTTAGGTTTCAATTTCTGTACTTCTACATAATATTTTTTAAAATTTTACTATACGTGTCAATAAATGCAATATCTAGTAAAATTAATTTAAATAATTATTTTACAAAGTAAATTTTAGCATTGATAATTAAATTTTAATTTCATATTAATTTTTTTAAAAAATACATTTTGATCTCAAAAGCAAAATGCAAAAGGAAATAAAAAATTATGTTAGCTTAGTCTTCAATAAAAAGAAAAAACAAGAAATTTAATTAAATTTTATACAAAACTATTATACAATTTAATTGTGTTACTATCTTAAATCTATATAAATTTCAAATAATAAAAACTTTTAAATAATTAAATAAATTTGTGCTATGCTTAATTTTTTTTTTTTTTAAAAAGAAAGTTTATGCTGTAATAATTTATGAACTGACGTCTAATATATAATAGATTAGCGTGACCTTGCACACAGATGACATATATATACATATATATATATATATATATAATTATATAAAATTGCCAGCTAATATGGTTCGGGTCAATTCAAGATTTTTGGATTCTGATCCAACCCGCGTTTGAACTCCTTCATCCTTGTTACGATTTAAAACAAGCAAAACGATAGGGGACTACCAGAATTTAACGGTGGGGATGAGAAAGTCTGCGGCTCGCCAAAGTCAAACCTTGACTCATCTCCTTCACGCGAAAATTCTTTGGAAAGAGGCTTTAGCTTCAGCCTTTTAGCTAAGTAACCAAGCAAATTTTTGTAGGCATCAAATTTCCCCCCCCTTTTTTTTTGTCCTTTTCTGCAAATGCAAACCTCCCAGCAAATAGGAATTTTGTCAATGTCAAGCCCGCCGTGAAATGACGTCACCACCACCGTCTACGATAGCCGCTGCGGCGGATTCCATCCACCGTTCCATCTCAGAACTCACTTCCTTGTCCTCCTCTGACTCCTTCGACAACCCCCGCCGGTTCACCGCCTTCGCTTCCAGACTCCAGTTCGTACTCAATCACCACCACTTCCTCAACCCCGCCTCTCTTCCTCCGGCTATCCAAACAGCTCTCAAAGGAATAGCCTCGGATCTTTCCGAAGCCGTCGAGACGGTCTTGACTTATCGTAAACGAAGCAAGATCTTCGTCCTTATCAACTGCAAATCTCTCTCCTCTTCTCTCCAGCAACACTCCTCCGCCATCGCCTCCTGGCTCTCCTTGATCGAATCTTCCCTCTCCGATAGCCTCCCCGAACTCCGCAAAAAAACCTCCGATCTCTCACGTGACATGAAACAAACTCATTTCACCGTACAAATATCTTACCAAAAAAACTTTTTATTTTCCTTCAAATATGAAATCCTTTTCAAATTTTGACAAATTTGTTTCTTTTTCATTTTAGGTTACTGAAAATGAAGAAAGAGTTCACCGTACATTACAAAAGGAAGGAGAAGCAAGGCAAACAAGTAAAGCAGTTCAAAGCGCGATTATAATGGATTTAGCGAGATGTTTAGGAATTGATTCCAGCAATTACAGCGAGTTAATAAAACAAGTGAAGTCGTTAAAATCGGATTTAACAAATTCAACTTCCGTTTCAGCTAGGCGGATTTTAGTTTCCTTAGAAAAGATTTTAGATAACTGGTCAGTGGCTCTGGAAATGTCAACTTTAAGCGTTGACCGTGATTTTGAAGAACAAGCTCACATTTTACCGTTCAAGAATTTTTTGTGTCCGTTAACTAAAGAAGTTATGAAGGAACCTGTTGTGTTAGAGTCATCACAGACTTATGAGAGGACCGCAATAAAGTATTGGTTTGAGAGGTGTTTGGATAATGGAAGAGATCCGACTTGCCCAGTAACGGGTCAGGTTTTGAAGTCGTTGGAGTTGAAACCGAATATCGGTTTGGCAGGCGCTATAGAGGAATGGGTTAATAGGAATGTTGAGATTCAGGTTAAGGGCTCGGTGGAGCAGCTAAGCAAGGAGAGTGTGGAGGTGGAAGGTATTGAGAGGGTGTTGGATTGGGTTTATAAGATATCGGAGGAGCATCCTTCCAGCAGGTTTCGAGTTAGGAATGCTGGGGTTGTGGCGATGATTGTTGAGCTGCTAAAGAATCGTTCAAAGAGTATTGGGACTGTTTTGAGAGGTAAATGTCTTGTGGCTTTGCTTAGCATGGCTAAGGATGAAGAAAGCAAGGTTAGTACTTCAATTTTTTTTTTTTTTTTTTTTATAGTTAAGGTTAGTACTTCATAACATGCTCTTACATTTTTTTTTTGTTATCAACGTAGAGAGTAGAAAGTAGAATGTGATAGGGAAAAATGCTGGAATTCGGTTGTATGAAGCTTTCCTTATTTGCATTTAAGATTGGGTGCTGAATAACTTGAATGCTTGGTTGGCTTATGTCTTTTGCGAAGGAAATGGGTTTGTTTCTCCTATGAACAAAGATGATGCATGTAGTAATTCGGAATCTAAGTAGTTGAGGGAATATTGAAGTAGAATATGTCTTGTTGTTTGGAATTCCCAAATGTTTGCCTTTATCTTGTTTTGGATTTCCAAGCTAAAATTTTGTTTCCGATTCTCTCAAAACAAAAAAGAAAGTAGAAAATTTGTTTGCCTTTTTGTTATAATGTTTTTTGCTTATCCTTTGCAATGTAAGGTATTTTACTTTAGGGGAAAAAAAGGTTCTGTGATGCCTACGGAGTCTGGTCTCTGATCTCGTGTCAAAATATTTGTAGAAAATAATGCTTGATGAGGGCATCACTAGATTGGCCATACATAGTCTTACTGGAAGCTCAGAGAAAGAGAGGGAGTATGCACTGAAGTTATTACTAGAGTTCTCTAGTGATGAAGCTTATTGTGCGAGAATTGCATCAGAGAAAGGGGCATTAGTTCTTCTTTCTAGCATGGCAGGAAATTTGGAGCATCCTGCTTTAGCCAACTTGGCTGAGGAAGTATTGACGCCAATGGAGAGAACTGAGGACAGTGTCGAGCATTTAGCAGCTGCAGGAAGATTTGAACCCTTACTCAATCGATTGCATGATGGTATGTCTTATGTTAAGCCATTTCGTCATCCAATTGATATAGAAATGGAGATATATATGTGGAAAGTAACAGCAGTTCTGGAGAAAACAGAGAAGCTTTCTTTCTAGCACTTGCTTGAGATAAAATTTATGATGGTATATAAATTTGAAGGTGGTCTTTTACTTTCAACAGGACCTGATGATATTAAAATAGAGATGGCATCCATTGTTGGAAGAATGACCTTGACAAATCACAGTAAAGAACGAATTGCCAGACAATGTGCTAAAACACTCGTTGAATTGTTATCTAAGCCAGAAGGAAGAACACCGAGCTTGCAAGCACTAAATAACTTGTCAGGGTTGGATGACAACACGACCATTCTTGTTGATTGTGCTGTTCTTCCTGCATTAGTAGCTATTCTCTTACAAGACCAAGATGCTTCACCAGAATGTAAAGAATTTGCGGCATCAACAATTGCAAACGTAGTATCAAATCCTGGGCACTGGGAATTAGCTGCAATCGACAAGAAAGGGAATTCAATGCAGTCAGAATCAGTAGTCTTTGGTCTTGTTAGACTTCTTTTTGTCGCATCTTCTCAATGTCAAGCATCTATTCTCCGCATCCTACATGGAATGGCTAGCTCTCCGCAAGCCGCAGGTAATCTTTTGTTGAATTACCTTTGTGGAAACAGTCATTTTATTGACAGCATGATGCCATTATATCTTTGCTTATGAAGAAATTTCTGATGGCCCGTTTGGAAACGTGGATTTGGGTTAAAAAGTTTGGATTTTGATTAACAAATCCAAAATTTGTGTTTGAATGTCAAATAAGAAAAAATTTGGATTTGGATTTGAACAGATCCAACATAAATTTTAAGTTGTCCAAATCCAGGAAAATCCTTAAGTGAGAATTGACAAAAATCTCTTCTTCATTATTAATCTACAGAGTGAGAATTAAGTTTCATTTAAATCCAAATTCAAATTTTGTTATCCAAACAAAAAATTTTAAATTCATGAATTTGAAAATCATAAATTTCAAATCTAGAATTTTGAAATTCAGATAAAAATTCAAATTTAAGTTTTCAAGGGCAACATGAAGGAATTTGGATTTCATGTACATAGATTTGCTTAAACTATCCTCCTCTTCATATGGGTTATTTTTTGTTTGTTTATTTATTCAAATATGTTGGAACTTGCAGAGTCGTTAGCCATGCATATACAAAGTTCTGGGGATGGCATCAAAACAATTATTCCGTTTCTTGAATACCCAGAGGTTGAACACCGAATTCATGCTTTTAAGCTTACAAGGGTACTTGCAGAAAGGTTTGGTCATGATTTAGCTCAAGAGCTAAAACTTGCTGATAAGCTTTCCCTTTTTAAGGAGAAATTACTGGACAACCAGTCATCAGAGAGCGAGAAATCTGATGCTGCATGCATACTTGCTAATCTTCCACTCTCAGATGATGAGGTAAAAACAATCTTGGAGGCAAGCTTTGTTAAATGGACAGTAACGACTCTTAAAAAGCAGAAGCGTGTCTCCAATGGAAGAACGTCCCGACCTACTTCATGCATGGCAGAAGGACTTCTAGGCCTATTACTCCACCTTACAAGGAGCCTCAATCAAGAGACTATCAGTGTGGTCAGGGAGCAACAACTAATGACCGTTTTCTGTGAGCAGCTCAGTTTTCCTGCAAAGCCTAGAGTGAAACAGCTGGCTGCTGTTGGATTGAAGAACTTGTCTGAAGCTGGAAGGTCGCTTGCAGCTGCAGAATCGGAACCACCAACTCCCCAAGGCTTCTGCGCTCCCTTGGTATTCATGCGCAGGAGGGCTTCTCCCAAACCTTCTACTTGTCCCATACACAATGTTCCATGTGAAAACAGTAGTCAGCTGTGCTTACTAGAATCCAATTGTATCAGACCCTTGGTTGACCTTCTTCACAACGAAGATACGAACGTTCAAATCGCTGCAATTAAGGCACTTTCAACTCTTATGTTAGATGCGTCTAATGGTTACAGAAGAGCCGTGGAAGAGCTAGAAAAGCAGGGCGTAATTGCTGCTGTCATGGAACTTTTTACAGAAGTTCGTCCCGGGGAACTCCAAGAGAGGGCACTTTGGATGATAGAGAGGGCACTGAGAGTGGATGGCCCTGCCCATACGGACTTACACAATCAATCACTAGTTAGGGCTTTGATAGAAGCCTTAAAGGAGGGAAATGCTAATGCAAAGAGACATGCTCGGGATGCTCTCACTAACCTAAGGCAGATATCAGGCGTAAGTGCAAAAGCCTCTAGTCAATCTCGGCCACAGAGGTAAGTAGCCATGGAAAATACTAGTTGTTTGTAGTTTTTGTCTCGATATTGTATACTGTTATAAATGCTTCAACTTTGTACCTATATTATTCGAATTTGGACATGAGTATGGATATAGGTATGCATCTACCATAGATACGTTTGTATCCCCATGTCTGAAAATGTGTTGGACATGGATGTCGGATACGGAGATTTTTAAGAAAAATGAAGAGTTGAAGCAATATAGCTTTGTATAGCATTCACAATCACCAAATTTTGTATTCAATTACTGTATGAATTCATCATAAATATTATTTGTTCATCAGGCAAGAAATTGATCCATGAATTCCTTTCACCTATTTTTTTTTTTT
>JBBYHO010000021.1:6906931-6930928 GCA_038382025.1 Adansonia gregorii
CAAAATTTTTTACTTAAGCTCAGTTCGGATCAAGCTTGGTTAGGCTCATAAATTTATTTTATTATTTAAAAATATTAAAATATTATTAAATTTATTTTTATATTAATAATTATAATTAAATTTAATTAAAAATTTTTTTATTTAATTAAATAATAATTTAAATTAATTAAATTAATTTAAATAAAAAATATTATACTTAAATTTGATCTAATTCGAATCGAATAAACTGTAAAATCTTTGAATAAGACTCGGTACGTCCCACCCACCGGAGATGCCACAACAAAGGGCGCAAGAAGTGATTAGCATTCGCCTCCATACAATATATTCCTTCCATCCAGCCTTATTATTTGTTTCCATTAGACTCTTTGTATAATTATTTTTATTTATTTTGATATCTTTTATATTAAATGAATTTTTTTAAAAAATATATATAAATAAATTAAATGAATTGAAATTTGGAAGTCAAAATTAGTTGTAAAATGTGGCGAAGAAAATTGAAAAATTTTATTAATTGAACTTCAAACATGAAACCCCCAACGTTCAAACAAAATGGAAAAAGATGAGACAATGATTTTTCGGGCTGGAGACTTCCAGAGCTGTGGAGAATAACCCAACTGATATCTATTTTTTTTTAAAAAATAATATATATATATATATATATATATATATATAAACAAGTTTAAAAGGATTGAATCCTTTTTTGGCCCATTTTTGTGGGTTCAAAACTTCAAATTTGTTGGCTTTTATTTAAATTCGTTAATTTTAAATATAATATAAAAATATAATATAAATTGAAAATAACATATTTGGTATATATATATGTATATATTTTAAGATATTTAATAATTTATATTATATTTATGTTTATATAATTAAAACAAATACAAAACTGTGAAACCTAGTTTTATCTGTTCCCGATTTGATTATTTTCAATTTTTATTTTTTATTTTTTTGCATTATTTTAGATAGCATGTATATTAGATAAATTTTAAAAAATTAGTAATTTGAGAAATTTTGAACACACAATATCCTCTTATGAAATTAAGTAAATAAAAATGAAAATAAAAATAAATTAAGAAATAAAAAAAGCCCTTGACATCTATACCTATATTAGTGGTTGTCTTATTCTAAGAAATTTTGCTCAGTTTTAATTTTGGGGGATTTCTTTGGGAAAAATTATCTATGCCTATATTAAAGGTTGTCCCTATCCTAATAGTTCGCTCTGTTTTAATTTTGGGACTTTCTGCCGGAAAAATTAAGGGTTTCTTTAATTTTGGGCGTCAAGTGTGCTTGAGAGATTAATTAGGGCTTTTTTTTCCATTTTTGGGCACTAAGTGTGTTTGAAAGGATAACTAGGGTCTTTGATTGTGCACATTAAGTGTTTTTGAAGGGTTTTTATTTTTTAACGATGAAAAAATATATATTTATAATTATTTTAATTTATTATTATTATCATTATATTTAAAATATTATAAATTTATATAAATTTTAATATGATAATAATTTATTTTATATAAATTTATTATATTTATATATTTATATTATGATAATAATTTAATTTTTTTTACGCGTGGTGATAGTCTAATTAATATATATATATATTTACATAAAATTCACTACTGCAACTTGCCCAGCCAAAACCAAATAGCGGGGGTTCCACAAGTAAAATACAAAAATAAATTTAAGTGGCCTACGAGAAATTGAGAATTCAAGCACTTTACGTAAATAAAGAAAACCAAAATAAATCTAAGAAATAACGATAATAATAATAGTAAAAATAAAATAAAATAAATGAAAGCCACATTTTAGAACACAAAAGTATCAAGCTAGTGTGGCTGGTAAACGCTGTCGTTTCCCATCGTCTCTTTAGCTCTTTTTTGCCCTCCACGATGGCTTATCCAGTCAGTTTCTCCTCTTTATATAATTCAGTGTGAAAACTCGGAACTTGAAAGTCGAAAGTCACTTCTTTGTTTCGAAAGACGTAAGAGGCGGCAATAAGGGAAAAACTAAATTACTAGCGGCTTTCAGATTTTTACACGCTATTCTTAACGAAGGATAATGCTATCTTTGCGCTTCGCTATTCCTACTGCGAATGCTTTAACTCCTCCCATGGCTAAACCGAAACAAGCAGGTTTGGCTCAAGCCGCTGGGAACCAAATGGACCTTTTTTCCTCTCGGTTTTCTTCTTCTCTTTCAAAACGATATGATTATAAGCTGCAAGCAGCTACCACGGACGTAGAGGATGGGAAGATTTCTGTGGCGGAGGACGAGCTGCCGGCGGGGCTGAGTAGAGATTTGTTGCCGAAGCACGTGGCGGTGATAATGGATGGGAATGGTCGGTGGGCTCGCCAGCGTGGATTATCGACTTCGGCCGGGCATGAAGCCGGTGTAAAGTCGCTGAGGGAGCTGGTGGAGCTATGTGGTAAGTGGGGGATTCAGGTTCTCACGGTCTTCGCCTTCTCTTACGAGAACTGGATTCGTCCCAAGGTAAGTTGTATAGTGCTAATTTCAATTATATCTCACAGAGTTCCAATATTAGTCATGTTTGCTAACACAAAAAAAATGGAAATGCAGGTCGAGGTTGATTTTTTGCTGAGCTTGTTTGGGAGAGCCTTGCAGTCAGAGCTGGAGACATTTTCTAGGTGTAAATATATATATAGTCCATCTCAATTTCTCCTTCACAAAATCAAACTTCTCTTTTGATTTTTGGCATAATTTGCAGCGAAGCAAACTATTAGATTTGTTGCTTAGTTAGAAATCAATTTCTAAATCATTTTATTCGGATGTATTATACATATATATACATATATATATCCTGGACTTTGTTCATAACCATGTGGGATTTATTAGTTTGAGGCCTTAATTTATTCTGCAGAACAAAGAATGTCCACGATTTTGAGGGAGTGTTGAAGATTTAATCTTCAATTTCCTCATCCTTTAGTCTTGTTCAGATGAACACATAAATGAGTCCAGACCTATATTATCCAAAAGTTCCATTTTTTCCCAAGGTATTTATGCCAAGACCTGTGTTCGATAAATATATAAATATACGTTTTCAGTACAATTTTTTAAATATATAAAAAATTTAAAAAAAATTAAATATATATATATATATGATACATACACATATCTGATATTCATTCTAATCTGAGTAACATAAGTTAAGAAATTTCTATAAATTGTTTAAAGGTTTATAATTCAACTGCATCTCTTCCTGGTTGTCATTGGGGTTATTGCCTTTTTTTTTTTAAAAAAAAAGGTCTGATTTGTTGTATAAGCGCTAGACCAGAACCGTAGACAGAAACAGTATGGCCCAATTTCACGACAGCAAGAACTATTGTTTCATATACACAAAGTGTTTCCTTAAGATTACCCTTTTTTAATGATTATCTTATCAAAATTTTTGTTTCGAACAGGGGAGGCGTTCGAATATCCGTAATCGGGGATTCATCGAAGCTTCCCACATCGCTGCAGAAGTTGATCAACGAGGTCGAGGAAGTCACGAAAGAAAATACCAGACTCCAACTAATTGTAGCAGTTAGCTACAGTGGGAAATATGATGTTATACAAGCGTGCAGAAGCATTGCCGAGAAAGCAAAAGGTGGCCAAATCCAGCTGGAAGACATCAATGAAAGCCTGATCGAACAAGAACTGGAAACGAACTGCACGGAGTTCCCGTACCCGGATTTGTTAATCCGAACCAGCGGTGAACTTAGGGTCAGCAACTTTTTGTTGTGGCAGTTGGCATACACGGAGCTCTACTTTGCGCAAGAACTCTGGCCTGATTTCGGAAAGGATGAGTTTGTCGAAGCTTTAAGCTCGTATCAGCAGAGGCAGCGACGCTATGGTGCAAGACATTCATGAACTTTAACGGTCAGTTAATAAACAACAGCTGATAGAGGGCCTTAACTTCATTTGGGAAAAGGGCGGATTCATCAGCAATTACGAAATCACAATACAGTTTTATTGATTTAATATACATGTAGAGAATAGTTAGTAGCGGTATGCAAAACTCTCTATAGAATAAACCAAACTGCAGGTCTTGAATCTAATTAAAGACAAAAGCATAATTTGGTCTATCGAGCAGGCTCGAATCAACGTGGTCAACGATATGCTGTATGTATAAGCTGATGTCCAAACACGGCTTCTCTAATTGGACGTTAATAACCATTGTCCGATGCTTTGCATGTTTTTTCTTTCTTTTTTTTCATTCAAGTTGCAAATTTTCTCTCGTGCCTTTCGGAAAATGCTTGGTATAATTTTGTGGTCTAGATTTTTGAAATAATCGGACATCCTTTTTTATATAAGA
The DNA here is from genome assembly GCA_038382025.1 of Adansonia gregorii. NCBI lineage: Eukaryota > Viridiplantae > Streptophyta > Magnoliopsida > Malvales > Malvaceae > Adansonia > Adansonia gregorii. Next base: position 6,911,241 of record JBBYHO010000021.1, read on the forward strand.
TCCTTCAATATTTGATAGTTATATTGGATCATATTATTTTAAAATTAAATCATATTAAACTTTGAATAAAAAAACTCTTCGAATATTTATTTTTTTGACTCATAATACTCAAAACTCAAATATTACTTAAAAAATATTAAATTTTTTATCACTTAATCTAACAAATATTAATTGAATCTGCTATCTCCTTTTATTTTTTAATATGTGATTATTATAAAATTCAAATCAAATCAAATAATATTCTCCGTCGGAATCCCTGATTGACATATTGCAATCATTTTCCTGATGTTTTAGTTGCTTTGACCAGTTGGCTGACTAGTACCACTTGATCACTAATGCGGGGCTCACTTTCACTGAGAAGACAAATTTGCAGCCGCAAGATTCTATTTTAAGGCTTATCTTCACCTTAGCCAACCATTAGTTGGGATTATCAATTATAGCAAGGGTGAATGTCACAAATAGCCTTGAATTTTTAAAATATTAATTTAAGTATTTAAAATTATTCATCTGTCTATTAAAATAATATCTTAGTTAATTTTATTAGGTTTTTTAACTTTGTTTTTTGATACCCAATTAAATATAACATGTGTCATGTTAATTTGTTAAAACCCTTTGTTCTAATAAGTGAACACTCGACTAGTAAATCTTCGTCATTTTAACATGTCATTATTAGGTTTTTTTTTTTTTTTTTTCATGTTTGCAAAGTAAAGTAAAAAAGAAAAATATTAACTTATTTAATTGTTTTAATATTTGATAATAAAAAAGGGGGAAAAAAAAGGGTCTGCTTCTACCATAATCCAAGCACAACCATACGATTTCATAGCTCAAAAAGCTGAAAATCAACCCAAAACACTGAGACATCTATTAACATCTCCCACATCAGACTCCATCTGAAACCCAACATTCAACCACCAAACACAATCATAAGAACCTACGCACAAACACCAAAGCCCAAGAAAAAAAAAAAAAAAACACCATCAGCAGCCCAACATTCGATTACGAAGCCCTTCACAGATTATAAAATATATATATATATATAATATACATTATTTTTAATTTTTTAAAAAATAATTTAAAATTTAATATAATATTATGTATATTTTATATGCAGTATATAATATATATTGTATACAGTTTATATATAATATATATTAGTTTTAATTTTTTAAAAAATAATTTGGAAGTTAATATTAAATATTTTTAATTTTATTAATTTTAATTTTTTTTAAAATTTAATATAAAATATTTTTTATTATTTTTAAAATTATAATTCAAAATTTAATATAATTTAATATTATTTTATAATTAAAGATTTAATATAATATTTTTATTTTATAAATTTAATATTTAATATAAAATATTTTTTAATTTTTCATTATATATTATATATAAATATAATATATTTAAGTTAGGGTCGATTCTTTTTGTAAGAAACCGACTTCCCCTATTTAACACAAATAAGCAAAGCCAAAGAGAAAATAAAAAATAATTATAAACTTATTATTATTAATTTTAATGATTATTATTTTTTTGTTTTCACCTCCTTTTAATAATTTACAGTCCATCTTTTTTTTTTTTTCTCCCTCTCATGATAAAGCAATCAAGACGTCGTTTGCTTTATAAAATTTTAGGTTTTGAAGATTCCCTACTGACAACCGCATGATCCTGCATTCGTCCTACCAATAATATTCCGCCACGTCGTTAATTTCAGTACCCCTTCTTCCTTTGCTTTGGCCTTTAATATGTCATAAGTGACAGTGCGTGGAGACTGATGAGTGCAGTTAAGTTCGTCGCTGTTTACGGCCTTTTTTTTTCCTCCGACATTATACTAATAATAGCATTTTTTTTCCCGTTTCGGATGATTCAGGGTATTTTTGGAGTTGAAGCTTGTTTCGAGGGCTTTTCTCTACGTACTTGATTGGTGTATATGTATATATATATTTATATATTCTTTTGCGTCTGTTTGATGGGAATAATTTTCCGGGGAAATATCCGATCATGGGAAAGTCGTCTTAAGGATTCACTCAAAGCGCTAAAAGCTGAATTTATGCCCTGTATTTTCTCTTTAAATTCGATTTATTTTTCTCTTTTGATTTTTTGGTTTCTTTTTTGGGTTTTTTCTATTATTTGGGGTTTTTTTCTACTAATTTTTTCCTGTGAATTTTGATTGCTTAAGCACTATTTAACTTGCAATTTCTTTTTCCTTTTAAAATAGAGCAGAGTACTTTCTATTCAAAAAAAAAAAAAACAAAAAAGAAGAAGGGACGATCTTTGAATAAAAATTTATGGGTTTTTCTCCTATGATTATTGGCATTATTGGGATTGATTGTTTCTGTACATTGTGTTTGGCAATGCAAGGTTCGTAGCAGATTATTGAAGTTCTGAACATTCTATTCCTTGGCATAGGTTACCAATTCATTCATTCATTCAAAGGTAGCAAAAACTTCTAAACATTTGTAATCCAAAATATCACTTTGTGTTTGTCTAACAATGTGTTTAAATTTTCTTTTTAGTCAAACTTTCTTGGGTTATGAATTGCAGAAAAGATTATAGAGAAGGAAGTGTGTCTGAATCCTGGATTGTGTATTTATGATCTCAAGGCATAACCCTATAAACAAATCAAACACTCTAAGCCGACCAAGAGAGCTGAGTGAGGGTTATCCCTTGATTCTAAATGATCTAAGCTTTACATTTCTTTATTTGGTTTCTAGACTATTGGCAATCAACAACGAAGTGCATTTTTGCTTTTATTGGATGATATGTGTGTGTGTGTGTGTGTGTGTGTGTGTGTGTATTTATATGTATGTATGCATGTTAGAATTTGTTTCCTTCTGTTTTGTAGTAGTAAGAGCTGGACTTCTGTTATATTTGGTGAAGATCATTGCAAAGATGTTAGACTCATTGTAACCTCTATGACAATGGAGGAATTCTTTTTATATCTAATTGATAGGATTGGTGAGCATTGTCCTAAAGTTGTATCTGTAATTATTGGGAAACCAACTGAATGCCTAAAATATCATTAATCCATGTTGTTGTCAAAGATTGTGAGTGCATAATATGAGTAAGGACTTTCTGTTTTTGAAGTCGTTCTTCCTTTGTTTTCGGCATTGCTTGATGGTTAACCCTGTACTTGTGCCTGCTTTTGCCTGTCTGATTCCAGGGCTTTAGATCATCCAAGTGAGAAAGATGGAGCATGTCTTCAAATGAGACTGTCCTACGGTGCAGTAGCCCACTTTTTCCTTTTCCTTGTTTAGTGGACTGATTGTCAACTTGCTCGTGCCCTTGGTTTGCTCAGAATACTTATTTATACGGTATATTTCTTCCACCATGCTTCTCAAGGAGATTTGTCGTTTTCTCTTCCAGTTGTTTGCTTGTGTTTCATTTAACACCTCCACCTTTCTTTCCCTAGAGCTCTTCCCCACTCTTCTGCCTAGTCTTTCACTATTCTTTTATCTTGATCAAAATCATGATCTGTTGCCTAATAATTACTTGCAATTGGGATGTGGCAATCTGGTTGATTGATGCAGACCTATGTTGAATTGCTGATGGCAAGACCACCATGTCTTTCAATGAGAGGAAAGCCAGCATTAGAGAATGTTATGGTGACTGAGATTTTGAGAAGTCAAAATTTTTGTTAGAAATTCTCTCTAACTGCTTGTGCTTACTGCTGACAACATTGTTTAGCTCATTGAAGTAAAATTTGACGCACTAGTTTGTTCTCTATAAACAGCAGTATATTTCCTCTGCAACTTCAAAGAGGCATCACTAATTTGGAAGATATGAAAAACAAAGAAGTGTGTACCATGACGTACCGTAGGAAGGATAAATTTGAGAGGGGGATTTTGAGTGAGGACTGTGGGACTTGCATGGAGATGACCAGCATGGTTGTGTTGCCTAATTGCGTCCATTCTCTGCATGAAGTGTTATTGGGATTGGTAAGCTACTTCTTTCTCCGAGCACAACTTCATAGTGTATTACTAATTTACTATTACTCTATCATTCGGAACTGTTGTTAGGTTGATGCTCCTGTGCGTCGTGTACACTCTGGACTGCAAACTTTTATTCTTCATGGTAGTACTATTGGTATGGGCACTTACCATTCATGAGGCTGACTAGTCAGTTTAACTGCATTTGAAGGTCAATGTTTACATTCTGTTATAGGTTAATAATCCATGTTCCACTCTTGCTTTTACGTTACCTGATGGCGTTGTATTTCCTTTTAATTTCAGCCATGGCCGGTCTCAGTCATATCCCTTTCGTTGGTATAGTCTCAAAAGGGCAAACTGTGGTGACCTTTTTGATTTTTACAGAAAAATATGATATTGTTCATTTGCCATTGATTTTGAGGGAGAATTGTAAGAGGCTTTTCGTCTAGAAATTGCCTCTTGCTGTACCATCCTCTTTTTTTTTTTTTCTATGATGTTCATGTTAGGTGAGCACTTGAACACGGGGCAAATAATTCCCTCTATACAACTGGCAATCTAGCACGGCTGTATATGCATATGATACTCTTTTATCATTTTGAAATGTAAATGCTTTTTATATCCCTTTCATGTTCGTGCATTTTGCTATGTCATACTTGTATGATATATATTCAGAGATGTTTGTTCTTGTGTCGTGTCTAATATTATCCAGTCTAGGCTCTTCGGCTATGAGTGGCTTCGAAATGCATCTTTTTGAATTTGGATTTTGGAACATATATTGACACCTTAGCAATCAAGCAAATTCACTTTTAGTAAAATCCAAAAATACAAATGATCTTTGAAAGATTGAATAAAACTACAATGCCTGAGTCAGGGTCATTTCCCCATGATTACAATGGCTGGAAAGCTTTTATGAATGATCTTGCATTCTCATATAATCCGCATAAAAACGAGGTTGATTTTCTTCCTGATGAGCATTGTAAGCGTATCCTCCATGGCTGGAAATATCTAGCCCTGCAATTTCATCGTCCACCGAAATTCTCAGGATTCTTAGTTGGTGAAGAGCAAAAAATACAGGCCCCATCGTCGCACTTACCCAGCATACTATTACCAAAACCTCGATCACTTGGCATCCGAGCAGCCCCCAGCCCCCACCCATGAAAAGTCCGTAGGGTCGGATTACCCCGGTTTCTCCTGAGACATAGGCTTGAATCACAAACTCCTCTTTTGCAAACAGTCCAGTAAAAATCAAACCCCAAGCGCCACATCCTCCATGCAATTGGGTAGCCTCTAATGGATCATCGAAATTCAGTTTCAGTGCCAGGATATTTAACCCAATCAAGACCCAGGCTGCAAAAAAACCACAAACAATAGCGGCCCATGGCTCAACCACTGCGCAGCCTGATGTTATTGCGACAAAACCACCTAGCACTCCATTGCATACATCAAGTGCATCCCAATGGCCTACTAGTAATCTTCGACCGAACAGCGTTACTATTCCGGCTGTCGATCCAGCTAATGTGGTTGTAACCGCTGTCCGGCCAATTGCTGTCCAATTACCTTGATCGGTTGTACTAGGATAGGCCACGAGAATCTTATCAAATGAGCCTGGATTGAACCCAAACCATCCAAACCATAACAAAAAAGTCCCAAGAACCACTAGAGTTGCATTGTGTCCTCGCATTGGCATAGGCTTGCCAAAAGCATCGAACCGACCCACTCTTGGACCTTCTATGAAAGAACCCCAAAGCCCAGCAACCGCACCCACCATATGCACTACGCCACTCCCTGCAAAATCAATAGCACCAGAAGCAAACAGCGGATTGCCTGAGCTGGCACTGAGCCACCCGCTGGATGACCAAACCCAATGAACCACGACAGGATAAACGAATCCGCTGAGGAAAAACGAAAAAACCAGGTAAGCACTGAACTGGGTTCTCTCGGCTATAGACCCACTAGTAATTCCAGCAACTGCAATAGCAAAAGCCCATTGGTAAAGAAAGAAAGAGTAGTCAAATGAACTATTCGGGATATCCTTCAGGGCAAAGAAATTTGTGCCAATAAAAGGGTTGGAATTGTCACCAAACGCAAAGGCAAAGCCGAAGAGATAGTAAGATATGCTACCAACAACCGCATCTACAACATTTGTGAGCATGATATTCATGGCATTCTTGGCCCGGACTGAACCAGCACAGAGCATCGCAAAGCCGAGCTGCATAACAAAGACTAAATAAGCTGAAAATAGAAGGTATACTGTGTTGATAGAATAGCTGACGCTTTGCTCCCAGGAGATCTCCATGATTTTTGGAAAGACGGAATGAGAATTGAGAAAGATAGAGATGGCAGTATTGGTTGGTTCTGAATTTCTGATATATGAGGGAGGATATAGTGCGATATTTACTATGTATCCAGTAATAGTGGTACGTTGAATGGTAGCTATGCTTGTGGAGTTGTGGTCGGTTGAGAGCCTTTCCATATATACTTCCACACAGGAAGGGGCCAGTTTTGACTGTGGTGAGCTGTTCACTAGACGTGTCGGGCTACCGATCTGGCAGGTTCAACCTGCATGGATCATATCTATGCAAATTTTTTTTATGCAAATTCAAACCCTGATTTAACTTGATTACTATTTAATAATAAAAATAATATTTTTATTTAAATTTAATTATAAAATATATCTTAACATCTAGATAATATTTTAATAACATAATAAAAATGAAACGAGTTTTTAGACCTATTCGGATTTGGAATTTCAAATTTTTTTTAATTATCGAGCTACAACGATCCGGTCCATGGAACAGCCAGGAAAGGAAGGCGCGCAGTATTACGAAATATAATTAGGTTATAGAATACATTAGCAAGTACAGTTTACCTCAGTCAATGATATTAAGTCTGTATGCTAGTATACTTTGACATACTAGCTATAAATACGTGTAGGGAGGAATATCATACTAATTTAAATCTGTATTTACAGTGGGGCGTGGATAATTGTATAAAGAGGGGACTAATAGGTTTCAACATGGCGGCTCCGATCCTCAATTCGACTGGTAAGAGACGGCCTCATTGTCACAATTGCAGATTCATTAGCTCCAGCTCTAATGGCAGCCTTTCCAGCTTCCAGAAACCTCTTGACCGCATCCTCCACGTATCGGTTGGCTTTGCCTACGCTCATGCTTCTCCCAATATACGGGTAAGTGTTGAGGACGTAATCACCATTGAGCTGTGATGCAAGCTGAACAAGTTCGACTTGGAATTCAGAGAGGCTAGCATCTTCTTTTGGTCCCCATGGCCTCAACGACATCTTCACCTCAGGAAGGGTTTCTGCACCCAAATTCCAGGATATATTATAAACCATTTCGGGCAAAGAGGTAATAGATGCTTCCTGAAAAATCTTTGATTAGAAAGTTACAAGCATCTGAACTCCATATATGACGACTTCGAGACCAGCATATGGCAACCGTCTTCCTGCTACATCAATCATTAATGTTTTCTTTATTTCCCTTTTTTTGGGGGCAGGGGGGGGGGAAGGGGGGCATATGGGTGAAGGGTGAGGGTGCGGTTATTTGAAGAAGGGGCAACAAAGAGGAGTATGGCGTTCCTTGAAACAAAAAGCGTCCCAAAAGACATGCATCACTTGGTGAAAGTTTTGACTTTAGCGAGAAGGAAAAGGATAGCGATCTCCAGAAATGAATTACGAAAATGGAAAAGCATTTAGTAAAGAAAATTCAACTAAACTCTATGATTAATGAAATTGAACATACCTGGACAGTCATTACGTGGAGTACTTCGCAGGTTAAAATAATTCTCGAAGGTACCAGCCCACGCATCCCTCTTTGTCAAAAAATTCGAATTCAGGTTGAAAAGCTTCTTCACCGTTGCAGGGATGGAAGAATGTTCGAATTGTGAAGATGGTGTTGGCCCAGCTGGCTTATGGATCACTGAACAAAAAATAAAGAGGAGTTCAAAAAGATGAAAGGACAGGAATTGCTATATTTAGTAAACAACAGTGCATGTAAGTCCAGAAATGAAGCAAAAGAGAGAACTGAAAGAGTGCTCCGGGACATGCAATTGCTCAAATATCAGTTCAGAATGAAAATCAAAGCAAAATAACCCGTTCTTGTCGCCATTGGTTTTGCATAAAAAATAACCTACTAAACAAGAGTTCAACTTCAAAGCTTTGTCTTCAGGTTGACCGCACAAGTTTTTCATCTCTAATATAGCCAATTGTCACCTTGAGAATCAACCAGAAACAGTTACGGATTTAGAAAACAAGGATATGTCAGATATATATCTCGTTCATTCTACTTAAGAAGCCACGTCTTCCGAATTCAACACAAGCAGGAGTTTATATTCTTGCATATGAACAAGAATTTCTGAACAACAGATAGCAAATAAAAACAAATTCCGAAATGATTTGTGGATCAGAAATAGACTGCTAGAACTTGCTATCTGTAATAACCCAAAATAACCTAACTCAAATCCAACCCACCCGCTCTATTCGCAACTCTACTAACATGGAACTTATAATAAGACATGGAAAAGAAATCAAACTCGATTTACAGAGAGTTTAGTGAAAAACTAGGCTAGCAATTCGACTTTCCCCCTTTACTGAGCCAACTTATTCAACTAAATAGCTAACTCCAATAAACTCAACTGTTATATAAATACGCAAAAATATCCTTGTCAAAAACATGGTATTATCAGAAGTAAAGCAATGAAAACTTAAAACCAAACCTTAGAAGCTAATTTGTTTTCTTTAGAAAAGGGGAAAAAAAACTCACCAGTGGCCTTATCGATCCAGGGAGAGATCAAGAGAGTAGGGACCCGAACACCCAGCCTATTGAACTTGAAATAAAACGGGTCGGGCCCCACTATTCCGTCCGGGTTAGGCACACCCGAGACAGGAGTCGGAACGTGATCATAAAACCCTCCATGCTCATCGTAAGTAATCAAAAGAGCCATCTCTTTCCACTGCGGGCTACCTCTCAGTATCTCGTACACCTCCTTCACGAACGTCTGTCCGAGCGCCACGTCATGCGAAGGGTGATCGTCGTTCGCTGGTAACGCCTTTACGTCGAAGTAGCGTTGCTCTACCACCACGTAATTCGGTAGCCGGCCGAGCCGGGCGTGGAGCCGGAACTTCAGAGCATAATTGTGGAATTTGGTCAAGAACTTTAATTTTCTTAGGCTTTTGAAGAACAGGGTAGCCGGGATGTTTTGGTAATAAATGCCGAAGCTGAGGCCATTTTCGACCAACGAATCGAAAATCGTTTTCTGAGGGAATCCGTGGATGAGGTCTTTCTTTACGTTACTCGTTGCCCCAAATGACGTTGCCGAATGTACGTAAAATCGGTTCGGTTGAGTCGAAGCCGGAACCGAAGCAAACCACCGGTCGAAAACGCCGAACTCGTTCGCTAGCTTCGTGTAAACGGGTAAGCGACTCGGTTGAAATCCGCTCATCACGGTTTTGCTCATCCCTTCACCCATACTCTCTGCTTGTTGGGCGAAGCCGTTCATCGGAGCCGGATTAGCTGAGCTATCGTTCGACCCAAAAACCTGTTCTCTAATCGCTTGAAAAGAGTGGCCCGGGTCGGAATCGACGAATAGGGCATCGTCGGAGACAGAGATATTGGGGGAGTTTGGGTCGGTAACGTTAACAAGGTTTGACTCCAAGCCAGAGAGGCCGTCGATATCTGGTCGGGTCGATTTAAGCCAACCCAAAAGATGGTCAAAGGAACGGTTTTCCATGACGAGGATAACTAAAGTTTTAATGGGTCCTTTGATTTTGTGTTTCTTTCGGAAATTATAGTTAGAACTAAGAGAGTGAGATGAAATTAAAAGGCAAAAGAAGAGAACAAAGGTGAAGGGGATTCGACGGCCGGAACTCATATTCCGTTGACCAGTAAAGATAGAAATAGGGACTTCGTCGTTGGCGTACGGAAACAGTATAACCTTTTGAGAATTATTTGGCAGAAGTAACTGTAGTTTTTTAAAAAGAAGTTTTGTTTTATTTCTTCGCCTTCACTTCTGGGTTTCAAAACAACCACAAGCTGCCACGTGGTGGTTAACTGTCATCTTTGACTAGCTGCAGTAAATTTTAAACTTATGACGTTAAAAAGGTAAAAACTTTATTACAAAGGGTGTTTTTATTTTTTGGGTGCTAAAATTTGGGAATTCAAAATTAGGGTTGTTTTGCCGAGGAAGAAGTAAAAAATCCGATGAATCCATTGACGTTAGTAAAGCGATTGCAAAACATAAATGCAAAAGAAGCAGATTTAGGGATATCGGAAGTAGCATCATGGCACGCTAAGTACAAAGAGTCCGCTTATATTTTGTCGGCGGCCTTCCTTTCGATCCCACCGAAAGTGATCTCCTCGCTGTTTTTCCTCAGTACTTTTTCTTTCTCAAATTCCAATTTAAATTTCTTTGGAATTCTTTATCGTGTTTAAATTTAGAATCTTTTTCTTTTAGATTTGGAGAAATTGTAGATGTTAATCTTGTTAGAGAAAGGGGCTTTGCTTTTCTTGCATATGAGGATCAAAGAAGTACAATTCTGGCCGTAGGTTAGGACTTCACTCTCTTAAAAGTTAAAATATAAGTATGTGTTTTTTTTCCCCCTTTATAAATAATGAGGAAAGTGATATAATCAAAGCTTTTTTGTTTCCGTTGAAGATAATCTTAACGGAGCACAGATTTTGGGTCGAATTATAAGGGTTGATCATGCCGCAAAGTATAAGGAAAAAGAAGAAGAAGATGAAGAGTAAGAACGGAAGAAGAGGGAGGCTTGAGGTGTTTGCCGTGCTTTCCAGAGAGGTGAATGTACTCGCGGCGCTGGATGTAAATTTTCCCATGACGAACAAGTAAGATTAGTATCCATTTAGTAGTGGTTTTTGATACATGTAATTAATTTGGATGACTGAATTGCCACTAATAATGAATGAGTGTTTTTTGTCACTGTTCAATTTAAAACATGAATGACTTATGCTAGATACAAATTTTGCTGATCTTTTTTCATCTTGGAATGTTTATTAATTATTTAATGTGTAAATAAAATGAATGAACTGAATTATGCGATTCTTTCAAGAGCGTGTATTGAATATAGTTTCCATATCTCATATAAGATAGACGCACATGCCAGAGTCTTTTTTCTATGACCCTAGTGTTGCCTATTCATGTCTTTTTTCTATGACCGTAGTCTTTTGTATCCAGAGAGCTGCAAACACTGGTCGGGGTCCTCGGGATAAAATTTCAAAGTGAGGAAATGACAAATTTGAGGGTTCAAAATAGAGTGAGAAAAGTTTGGCTTGCAGGATCTTGAAGTTCAAGAAGGTTTTCGACCAGCAAGGGTCGATGAGAAAGTCTTAGAGAAAAGCGGAGGGAGGGAAGGAAAGAGATCTGGGATGTACGACGATAAAGATGTTGGACCAACATCAAGAGAAGATTGTAATCATAGAGAAGAAAAGAGATCAACACAAGGATGATGATCGGTATAGAAGGGAACGGAAAAAAAGATCAAGAAGGCACCATGATAGTGACTTTGAGCCAAGGTCAGGAGAAGGTTATAGGAGGGATGAAAAGAGGTCAAAAAGGCATGGTGATGATGCTTATGGGGCTAGGTTAAAAGAAGATAAGAGGGACAAAAATAAGACCGAAAAGGCATGGTGATGATGAGTTTGAGCCAAGGCCTAATGGAGGTCATGACAGTAGAGAAAAAATATATATTAAACATAAGAAATGAGTCAGAATTTTATCCAGGAGAAGATTTTGGGGAGAAAACATTGTCAGCCTATAACAGGGATTCTTCCGACCATCAACATGGAGAGAGGGATGATCATGAGCGTAATTTAGATAAAGTTTTGATATATGCAGCGATATGCTTGACCTTTACTTGTATGGTGCAAGGTGCCTTTCTCATATTCCAAAGTAATGATTTGCTTAAGTTGGTCTGGATTGATCTTAAGCTTTTCTTGAAGTATCTATGTACATCACATTTCATGTGCAATGCACAATTTTTGTTATTCTGAGATGATTTCTGGCTTTTTAATTGATAATTCTATTTGATGAAGTTTGAGCAGTTTTTACGTGTATAGTCAAAGATCAAGTTCTTCATATCTGATTTGCCTGTAGTAGAATTATGTGCTATAAGGAGGCATTTTCTCGGTAATGGAATTTGACCTGATTCGTCTCCCAAATCTATATAAAATTAGCTAATTTTTCCAATATTACCATGTGTTATTAATAAACGATTTGATGATTAGAATATGGGGTTTGCCTTAATTGGTTCATGCAACAATTATCTCATTTTTCAAATGAACAAACACAAAACATTTGCAATGAATACCTAATTTTAGTAATTTGCCCTTGGTGGAGGCTATCATTAGTTATTAGTCATTAGCAGCCAAGTAAATAATGCTAGGCAATGCTTAATAAATTAAATACTACAATATCAGCTTTTGCCTATCATATCCTCTATCATTTGTCCTACTGCAGAAAAAGAGGATCCTCCATCCATAACGGCCTTCCTAGCCATCCCTGCAATTTCTTCCTCACCTCACTACATCTATTCATTACCAGCTTTATAGCTTTTTCAATCTCATCTGCCATCACTAGTTTGCCACTATCTTTCCTCTAGTCCAGCCTCTTGTTTATCGCTAATCTTAATTCCTTCACCATATTGAATGCATTCAGCTGTTGTTCAGCGTTCACAGGCCATGTTAAAATTGGCACGCCAAGCCACAAGCTTTCCAGGATTGAGTTCCAACCACAATGAGATATGAACCCTCCTACTGTCTTGTGGGCTAGAATCTTCACCTGAGGTGCCCAACCACATATCATTCCCCTCCCTTGGACCCTTTCCAGGAATCCTTTTGATTCTTGTAACGCAGAACCCCTGAGGCAGCATTTTCTGGTGGCGGCACACTTAAGGACCATAAGAACCTGAACCCACTCTGGTATAGTCCTAGTGCCTTTTCTTTCACAGGGGGTGTCCTAAAGCTCCCAATGCTTCCGAAGCAAAGAAAACCCCCGAAGATTGAGGCTGATCATCAAGCCATTTCATGACCCTGTCACATTGGTCCAAGTCCAAATCAGGATGAGCCTGACCATTGATATCCAGTACTGGTCCAACTAGGCAGAGTGGGAGATTGTGGGCATTGAAAAAGTAGTTGATCGCGTAAGGCTCAAGCTCTTCAAATGAATTTATGATAATGCTTTTGACATTTTTGAACCTTTGAGCTTCCTTGATGTAGCTAGGATAACCACTATCCTCGTCAAAAAGAGCTGAAGGCAGAGCACAAGGAGGGACAGGATTGATAAATCCCGGGATCAACTGTTCAGAATCCGAGGATTCAAAAGCAGAGCTATTCTGGCTATGTCGGATTGGTAGGTAGAGCAAGAGACCTAAGAACCTAGCATTGCAGCTTAAGAAAATGTAAGACTTAAGATTTAATTCGTTTGCAATATCAACCATGGCCGCACATAGGAAATCAACAACTACCCCCAGGACGCGGGTTGAATCGGAGCTAGACTGCAATGACAAAATATTCGTGATGAGGTCTTTAACAAGAGGTATGTGTTCCTGAACGAGTGCAGTGATGTAGCCTCCAGGGGACTTGGAAAAGTCTATTGGAGGAGGCTCTACTTGTGGGAGATCAATGAGTTTGATTTGATCGGATAGCAAGACGGTGATTGATTAGGTGTATGCATCCACAAAAGAGCTGAAGGGCAACTTCATGGAAAGAATTGTAATTAGAATTCGATCATCGCGAAGAATGAGGCGCTTTGCAATTCTAAGTGGAGACCAAGTGGTCTGTTCCTGGAGCTGGAATGAATATGAGCTCAGCTTTCTTCATCACTAAGTTCCTCGATCTTTCTTACTGTTACAAACCCAAAAGTTCATATAGAAAATGATAGGAAAAAAGATAGTATAAACAAGAGAAATTATATGGAAGATAGCTGAAGCAGCTGATGCCTTCAAACATATAGGAAAGTAGTTGGCCACTTGAAGTGAAAGATAAAGGACTTAAGATTTGGCCGGTCTCTATTGATTGGCTTAGCTTTCCAGGTTCTTTTCTCCGTGAGTTAGCAGCAACTAGTTGTTATTTATGATAGACAGTTATAATTTGTCACCATCTATGCCAATTAAAAAGTAGTTTTCTACAAATAATTAATGAATAATTATCAATTTGTGCATTTTTCTTTTGGGTATTTCTGTTTGATTTTTGGCTTGACAATGATGCAATTTCAGATTAGGCATTGTTGATTAATTAATGTTTGCCTTCTGGTTAATTTCTCTTCTGTTGTTCACTTGTCTATGGCTTTTGTCTCTAGTCAGGATTTTTTTTTTCCCCTTTGCCTCTTGTGGTCCTATTCTCCTGAATGTATGAAGAAATTACCTTTGGTTTTTGCAACAGGTTTAAATTGGTTATCACAATAACTTACTGAGAATTCAACTGTCTCCATTTATGATTTAATGCCATTGCTGCACCTATTAGTGTAAAACGATCTTTAAAAATTTCGGTTGGATCTGGGTCCCCTGGAAACTTTTCTAATAGGTATTTCTGATAATAAGCTCCATTATTTATTTGTAGGGGAAGTTCGAAGCTAGGGTACTTGATAATGCATTTTTACATTAAAGTTGATCTCTTACCGGCCAATCTTTTTCGTTAAAACTATATTTCAGGGAATTATTAACCTCTTGTCCAATTCAAACTTTCTCTTATTTATTCTTTTATTAAATACAACATCGTGTAGACTTAAAAGAAAGTTTTATTATGAGTTAGGAGTTCAATTCAATTTGATTTGAAACTCGAACCCTCTTATGTTGCGTATTAAAACCTGTTTGCTGGGATATTTTAAATCATGGTTCCAGACAAAGGAATAAAGTAACAAGAACAAAAGAAACAAGAGAGTTCAATAATAGCCACAGAATTAAGAAAATATCATTGGCAAGCTGCCAAACAATTTGGTTCGGCTTTCCCTTCCTTATAAGAGTCTCAACAGAACAAATGGGAGTATAGGAGCAAAAAAGAAAGGTCAAATAAGCTGAGAGATGAAGAAAGTGGAGCTTATATTCGTTCCAGTACCCGGCGTTGGCCACTGTGTCTCAACTGTTGAATTTGCGAAGCGCCTGATCCAACGCGATGACCGAATTTGGGTTACTATCCTTTCCATGAAGTGGTTTCCGAGTGCTGTTTTGGATGCGTACACCGAATCGCTTACTGCTTGCCAACCTGATCGAATCCAACTAATTGACCTCCCTCAGATAGATCCTCCTTCGTTAGATTTTTTGAAGTCAGTAGAAAGCTACATCGATGCGTTCGTCGAGAGCTATATCCCTGCTGTTAGAGAAGTTGTCAGAGATATTGTGTCAACGAAATCTAGCTCCGATGGAACTCGAGTTGCAGGATTGATTCTTGATTTATTTTGTGCGCCCATGATTGATATTGCAACTGAATTGGACCTTCCTTCTTATATATTCTTAACCACAAATGCAGCGTTCTTGGATCTCATGCAGTACCTGCCAACCCGACATAGGCAGAACAGCTCGGAATTCGAAAACACGGATCCCAAACATTTGATCCCAGGATTTGTCAATCCTGTTCCTACATCTGTTCTGCCATCAGCTGTGTTTAACAAGGATGGAGGTTACACCGTGTATGTCAAGCTTGCTGAAAGGTTTAAGGACGCCAAAGGTATCATGATAAATACGTTTGAAGATCTCGAGCCCCATGCTCTTAACAGTTTCTTAAATGGCCAAAACCCTCCAATTTATCCAGTTGGACCAGTACTTGACCTCAATGGTCAGAATTACCCCGACTCGGACTTGGCCCAACGCGATAAGGTTATGAAATGGCTTGATGATCAGCCTCAATCATCAGTGGTCCTTCTTTGCTTCGGAAGCATGGGAAGCTTTGGAGCACCTCAAGTGAAAGAAATAGCACTTGGGCTAGAACATAGTGGGTGCAGGTTCTTATGGTCCATGCGTCTGCCACCAACACCACCACAAAATGATTCTTCAGGAATTGTTCATTACAACAATCCTGAGGAAATGTTGCCAGAAGGATTCTTGGAAAGGATCCAAGGGAGGGGGATGATATGCGGTTGGGCACCACAGTTGAAGGTTCTCGCCCACAAGGCGATAGGAGTGTTCGTATCTCACTGTGGTTGGAACTCAATCCTGGAAGGCTTATGGTTTGGAGTACCGATCGTAACATGGCCTATGTACTCCGAACAACAGCTCAACGCATTTATGATGGTGAAGGAGTTAGGGTTATCGGTAGAGATGAGACTAGACTATAGGTATGGTACTACTGATGATGTTGTGATGGCAGATGAGATAGAGAAAGCTGTTGGGCTGGTAATGGACGGTGGAATTGAAGTGAGGAAGAAAGTGAAGGAAATGGCAGAGATGGCTAGGAAGGCTGTTAATGAAGGTGGATCTTCATTCAATTCAATCGGAAGACTGATAGAGGATATGCTAGGCAACAACTGATATTTGATTCTGTACCAGTTTAAAACTCTTTATTTAACATTGTGTCTTGAATCCATATGAATAAACTATCATAGCTATTTTTTTTTCCCCGATTATCTTAAATAACTTTTATGCTTGTTGATATTTGTCCCATAAAGCACAAAGGATTTTGTTGTAAATGCAATTATCTGATCCCTGAATAGTATGTCAAAACAGTTTATAATTTGCTAAGCATTGTTTAGTTTCCATTCCCTAAAAGATGTAGAAGAATAGAAAACTTAATTTGTTTCCCACTAATATTGTTAATTTATCCGAGTACATTTAAGATTTTATACAAGCAATTTTAACTGATATGGTACCAAAGTACAAAGAATCAAAATTTTACTGGAATGACCTTAAACCCTATAGCTAACTATCAATATATCTTTAGCCGAAATAGGCAAAAAGAAATTAATGCTATACAACATCAAGTCCTATATTTCTTTTTTATTTGAGGGATCCCATAGCCAAAAGCATTCATCCCCCCGTTGCATCCCCTGCATGAATTCTCAATAAATAAAGCCAAACACGCATACATTTTCTTTGGAAAACCCTTTTATCACAGCGTGTGATTCCTTGCAGACAAGTTTTTTAATTTTTTATCTTTTATCCATAAATTAAGAGTGAGGTCCACAATTACTTTTTAAAACTAAAATTATAGGTAAATTGTCGTCTGTAACTCTTATAAGGAATTACAAACTGTGAGGATAGTGAAGCCCATTTTCTCTTGCATTATTTTAAAAATGCATTAAATAGTTCACACAAATTCATCTATCGAAGATAGCAAAGCTTAATATGTATATTTTTTTCACCGTCACATAAGTTGTTTTTCGTTTTTTTATTCTTCCTCCTTTTCAAAACACTTCTCATATTCTTCTATTACAGAATCATTAATATTCAGTAGATTAATTTCATTAATACAAAATAAAATTAATTATTAAATTTTAGTACATCTTTTAAGTTGACATATTGATAACTATTTTACACACATACTATATATTATAATTAAAACAAATAAAAATTTAAAAATAATAGTAGAGACACACGCCTTAAAACTTTTTTCCTTATTGTTGGGCCTCTAATTTTGAAACATAATCGATTTACTTGTGACCATTTTTGAAAATAGCATAAGAAAATACAGTTTCTATTCGACTTTAAAAATTGTTTATGCTCTAAACATTCCTAACCAGAAGACAGTAGCCCTATTTTCAATAAAACTATTAATTATATAATAGTTGTTTCAATGAATTAATAAAGTAGGGCATGATACTAACACATTGTTCAAAAATAAAAAATAAAAAGGAAATGATACTCACACCAAGGACACTATTATATTGTTGGAGATTGTAGT
This sequence comes from Adansonia gregorii, assembly GCA_038382025.1. Classification (NCBI taxonomy): domain Eukaryota; kingdom Viridiplantae; phylum Streptophyta; class Magnoliopsida; order Malvales; family Malvaceae; genus Adansonia; species Adansonia gregorii. Next base: position 6,929,026 of record JBBYHO010000021.1, read on the forward strand.
GGGATGAACATTGTAAACCAAAAATCAGGTTACACATCAGCATCAACCCTAAATGATAAAAAGAAAAAGGATTTTTCAACCAAATAATATGGTTTAAAAACCTAAACCAAATCCCACAGTTTGTTGCTATTCGATTTTTTAAAAATAAAATAATTTTATTATCTTTATCGTTTATAAATTTGGATTAGTTTGTACATCAATAGCATATATTAAAGTAGGATTTATATTCTATTGTAGAAAGTAATGTGACGATTATTGTAGATGGGGTCATGCTTTGTGCTGACGCGTGGCAATTTTTTATTTGATGGGCAAGGGAAAAAGGGGAGAAAGAAACGAGAGGAAGGAACGGGGAGAAGAAAAAAATGGGAAGCAGGAGAAGAAGGGAAAGGGAAGGTAGAGAGAGGAGTTATCTAAGATGCATGACAGAAAGGGGAGAGAAAGAAAAGAAAAAAAAGAAAAAATAATGAGAAAATTTTATGTTTTTGCTGTTCATAATATTTTTTAATTTTACAAAAACTTATTACTGTAAATTTATATAATATTTTATTTATTAATATTTTTTTATATTTATATGTTAATGTTATTTTATTTTATTCATATTATTTTTTATATTTTTTCATTTAATTTTTATATTGCACTTATGAATTTAATTTTAAAAAATTATTTTCATATTTTATTTATATTATATTTTTATTTAAAAAATATTTTATATCATTTACCATAATAATTAACCTTTTTTAAAAAAAAAATTATGTTCGTTGAGTACTTATATTTATGGGTTTCTTCCCAACCCAATATATCTTTTTTGCATATGTTACTTTTATGGTTTAAGGTTTTTCCCAACCCCAAATGTTAGGTATTTGACCTAGAAATTTCTAGCAGTAGACTTTTTCGCATTACTCATCGGCTTTATTTTGATACATGTTCTACCTCGCTTTAATTTTTCTATCTCGTAATTTAATTTATTACATATTTTTTATAATTTATATTAATTTTAATTTTAAATTTATTTATTTAAAATATTTAGATAATGACATAGTAATTTTAATTTTAATTTTATTTTTAAATAATATATTTAAAATTATCAAATTATATGTTAAAGCACATGTCAGATTAGAATCGTATATGCCCAATTGAAAGAAAAATATTTAAAAATTTTTATTTTATTAATTATTTTTATTTTAAATTTAAATAATATATTTTAAAAAATTAATTTATCATGTCGATTTAAAATTCATAATTAATCTACTTTTTTGAGAAAATTTTATTATTTTTATTTTATTTTTATAAGATATATTTAAAGAAATGATTTATACTCAACCCGCTTGCTATATTTAAATCTATAAAACATAATTATATTTAAACTTGCAACAACAATTTGGCTGGAAAAAAAATTCTAACCACAGGAAAGCGTTTCAAGGGGCCTTGGTAAATGGATTTAACATTGGTTAGTGAGTATGGTTGGGATTTTGAATGATATGATTTTCATTTAAACAAAAAATAAGATTTCAACAAATTGTTGGAAGAAAAAAAGGAAATTCCACTTCGAAAGGAATATTGACTTGCTATCGACGTGCTCGACAAGTTGCCTAGTGAAAGCCTAACAACATTAAAAATGTTAGGCCGTTTCGCAATTTGTTTCGGCCCCACTACTTTCCGAGCACCGATGTTTCCACAAGGGAAAAAAAGGAACGGCAACCAATTGTTTGAAATAAATTTTTTAGTCGAAAAATGAAAATTGGAATTTTATTCATTCGATAAGATTTGAGTATTAAACGTAAACATTTCAGTGACTTAAAGAATCTAACTAATATATAATATATTTTTGGCTCCTTATTGAAATGAATAGGGGTAAATTAGACTTTTCAATGTACTATATATTTCAACAATAGTGAGGGATGCT
>JBBYHO010000021.1:6999216-7012201 GCA_038382025.1 Adansonia gregorii
ATTACAAAAATAATAGAAAACAAAGTTTAACTTATTTGCTTTCTTTAAATTATCATCAATTATTAATAATCTTATTGAGCAAAGATACCTAGCATGGTAAGGGCTTAGCGTTCCGTACATGTGGTCTCTCATATTATCCTAATCAGAGGTGTTTGTTCAGGATATCAGTCATTTTCCCTACAATGAGGCTATAAACATATTTGGTTAAGTAATGGTATTTATAATATCAAGTTATACCTCAAATAAATTATATACAGATTCTTTCGCCCTAGAGGATACCTTTAACCAGGTTGGCCATGATACGTTGAAGTGTTGTCTAATCAACACGACAATAGTGGATATCACAAAACTCTCCACAAAATTCCTAAAAGAAAACGAAGCATATCAGTTCACAATAATTAATTATTATTAAAGAATAAAATTAACAAAATGTAAAGGACTTACTTGTTTTGTAAAGGTAACAGTCGGAACCTGCTATTTAGATTGCACAGTGTCAGTAATCCTTTCGTTCAACCTTTACCCCATTCCCTCGCTTGGACGGTAAGTTGTAGGTACCTGAGAAGGTTGTGATTCGTGTATCTCTGTCTTCGGATCATTTGCACCAGGGACATACATCAATAGTAACTCATTCAAAAAATACAGTTCAATATCAGACACGACCATCAAAGGGAAAGGTTCTGATGACGCCACTTGAGTCGTCATATAAGTGAAGGGGATAGTTCCGCCGTGTTGGAGTTCCATTGACGCTAGGCTTGAGATGTTCCTTATGGACCAAAAAAAAGAGATCAATACGTTTTTTTTGTTAGTGTTAGATTATAAGAAACTATTTTATCATTTTTTTTTTACCGCATACCTTAATTAACTCTTCAAATTAACAGTGATCAGTATAATTTTCACTTTCCGATGAGAATTCCTGAAAAATACACAACAAAAGCATAAAACATATGTATAATATATATGTTCAAAGTATAACAATTATACATGAATTGAAGTATGTGTGTCTATAATTATCAGTAGAAATCTAGCATGGCAGATTGTTGGGAGTAACTTAGATGTAAATTTCAAGCATAATTTTTTTCCTTTAATAAGTTTCGACTTATGTTACGAGAATGATAGTATTATATTGTTTGGGTTGCTGAGTTTCCACTTCTTCATTTTCCATTTTTCATTGTCATTTTCCATTTTTTATTGTCATTTTCGGGACAAGATTCTATAAAGTTAGGCTGGTTTGGTCTAAATTATTATTTTTAGTAATAAAATATATTTTTATTTAAATTTAATTATAAAATATATAAATATAAATATAAAATAATATGTTAATATTATTGTAAATTGCGAAACAGTTCTCAAAACAACCCGACCTGAATCTGAACAAAAAAATGTCCAAAAACTCTCAGCTAATACTTTAACTTAATCGTGAATAAGTCTGTTTTCGCATCTTTTTGTCGAATTATTTTTTTCCTTTGATGACATTGTTTAAAAGATCCCTTAAAGACTTTCAATTAATGCAAACAACGAAAATAAACACAGAAGGGAAGCCAAAGTTTTCATTTCATTTTACTAAAGCAATGATTTTTCTTCATATTTTTTATTCTCATTATGGGTTTTATTCTTTTAGGAGAGTACATATACTATCCATTTACAATTAGATAATTATATCAAATAAAACTTTTATCAATATCCCATTTTTATATATAAAAGAATTAAGCATCATATTTGTTAGTAATCATATTCAGAGAATGTTAAGATGAAAAAAAAATCAGAAATTCTTAGTGATTTGAATCTTAAATATCCAATTAAGTCATGTAATTGCTGTGAAAGCTTATAAGATAATCACTTAAAAATTAGACTGGTCTATTGGAAGTACTAGGCCACTGATCAAATCAAGAATTAAAATCATGAAAAAAAAATCATTAAAACAGAACCCGACAGTGTATATTGTTTAAAAATATTTTATTTTTATCAACATAACCAAAAAGAAATTTATTATTAAAAAAAAAATTGAGATTACAATGACTCAGAACCGAGTCCGATAGTTCATTCAATAGACTGATTTATATTTGGTTGGATTTGGTATAGGATTTAATAATTAGGCCAACATAATCGAAATTAATATTCATCTAATAAAAAGTATTTTTATTTAAATTTAATTATAAAATATATAAATATGATATTTTAATATTTTGTTAAACGGTAAAATTTCTCCAACGATCACCATATTAAAGTTCAATGTGTTTGCAAGATTTGGATTGCTGTTCTTCAAACCCCATTATCTCAACCCGTTGTCCCATCTGCAAACTTCCACAGCCACCAGCAATCAGAAGCCTTTGTGTTGGTGGTGCTAGTGGAGTGGGAGGGGTTTGATTTATGAGGCTTCAGCCAACTACAACGGGCAACAATGAACAGTTAATGTCCTATTCTATCCAACTCTATCTATTGGCAGGAGAGATTTCAAGTCATCAAGAGCTGCTTGAGGATAGACTTACATATTGGCCAGCCAATCAGCCAAGAAGATTTTTTTTTTTTTTTATAATTTGGGATATGAGTCAGCCTCCAATATAAGCTATGTGTTGAGGAGTTCTTTGATTGATTGGATGACGGGAACAAGAGGGTGATGATAAAAGTAATCAGTATGGCTTACTTATGGTCAAAATCATGTATGAAGGCCAACCCTATGAAGGAGGAGGTCTTTAATTGATTGCATGATGGGAAAAAGAGGTTGATGATAAAAGTAATTACAATGGCTTAATTGTGGTCGAAATCATGGAAGAAAGCCAACCCCATGAAGAAGGTTATTCCACTAAGGGCAGGGGCCAATGCTAAACCTGGCCCAGATGACTTTCGAAGTCAACTTAAATCAATTGAAGGGAGACGAAGACTTCTATCATATTGCACTTTGGTTCTTGCTGATGAACCCAAACACTCCCAAAATAAAAAACTCTTTTGAATTAAGAAATTTATTCGAGTTGATGAAGATATCGAGCTCTTTTATCCTTGTTTACCTTGAAGTTGTGGTTCTTCTCTCATGCCTCAACTTGCAAGGTCTTAACATGCTTGGTTTTGCAAAGCCTGTAGTTAGTGGAAATGACACGGATCAGCAGGCTTTACACGAGATCAAAGCCAAGATAACAGGTGATCAGCTCAAGGTCATGCATGCCTGGAATAGGTCCACTCACTTCTGTCACTGGTGCGGCGTTACGTGCGGTCGCAGACATCAGAGAGTCACTAGGTTGGAATTGCAATTCCTGAAACTCTCGGGGTCAATATCACCATACATTGGCAATTTGAGCTTTCTCAAGGTGTTTAATCTTGAAGGCAATAGCTTCAGCAACGAAATTCCTCGAGAAATTGGTCATTTAAGAAGATTGGAAATATTAAATTTGGCCAATAACTCCATCAGTGGTGAAATTCCTTCCAACTTATCTGCTTGTTCTAAGCTTACTTCAGTTCAAATGAGAGGCAACCAGCTAACAGGAGAAATTCCTGGTTTGGTTGGTCGTTTTTCAAACCTGAAATTGCTAAGTTTAGCCAACAATAATTTAAAAGGGAGTATCCCACCTTCCTTGGGGAACTTATCATCTCTGGAGAAACTCTCTTTGGCTTTCAACGGACTAAGTGGAGCTTTGCCTGAAACTCTTGGGCAACTAAAAAACCTTTCATATTTATCAGTAGCAGTAAACGCAATTTCTGGTATTGTTCCCTTCTCAATTTTCAATCTTTCTAATATTAGAATTTTTCTTCTTCGTGGAAACCAGCTTCAAGGAACCCTTCCTTCAAACTTAGGAATCACCATGCCATATATTGAAAACTTCGCCATTGACCAAAACTATATCACTGGACAGTTTCCAGTTTCAATATCCAATTCCTCAAATCTTATCGGTTTTCAAGTTTCAACAAACAAACTTAGTGGAAACTTGCCTTCGTTTGAAAACTTGGATAAACTATCACGGTTTTTGATATACGAAAACCATTTCGGAAATGGGGGACCAAGTGACTTAAACTTTATCTGTTCTTTAACCAACGCTACCAAACTATACGGTCCAGATATAAGTGAAAATAGTTTTGGAGGCGAATTGCCTGGGTGCATTAGCAACTTGTCTAGAACTATTTCGTATTTTGTAATATTTCAAAACAAAATAATGGGAAGAATTCCAGCTGGGATTGAAAATCTCATCGATTTGGAGTTGCTAGAGGTATCAAAAAATCAGCTGTCAGGTACCATTCCCTTTACTATTGGGAGGCTTCAAAAGCTTAAGATAATTAATGCTGGTCATAATCATTTTCTCTCAGGGGCTATTCCTTCTTCTATTGGAAATTTGACAATGTTAATCGAGCTTAATTTAAATAGTAACAATCTTCATGGCAACATTCCTCCAAGTCTAGGCAAGTGCCAAGATTTAAATGCTTTGTATCTTGCTAACAACAATCTGAGTGGAACAATACCCCTTGAAGTTCTTGGACTCTCATCCTTGTCGATTGTACTAGACTTGTCACGGAACAATTTAGTTGGTATGCTTCCTGTTGAAGTACAAAATTTGAAAAATCTAGGTGCATTGTATGTTTCTCAAAACAAGTTATCTGGTTTGCTTCCAAACAATCTTGGCAGCTGTGTAAGACTGGAGAAGTTGTTCTTGGATGACAATTTGTTCGACGGATCCATTCCTTCATCATTCAGTTCATTGAGAGGTCTTATGGAATTGGACTTATCTGAGAATAATCTTTCGGGTGGGGTTCCGGAATTTCTTGTCAGCTTTGGGTCATTGCAGTATCTGAATCTATCTTTCAATGATTTTGAAGGCATGATACCAAATGAAGGAGTCTTTAAGAATGCAACTGCTACATTCGTTGAGGGAAACAACAAGCTTTGCGGAGGCATCCCTGAATTGCACTTGTCCAAATGTAACTCAAAAACATCCATAAAAACATCAAACACTTCTCTTAAATTAAAAGTTGGGATTGTTGTTGCGATTTTAGGAGTGACTTTGGTATTCTCTTTTCTCCTCATTGTGTGGTTTAGAAAGACGAAAGAGCAGGCAGCAACAACTTGTGCAGAAAATTCACTTTTAAGGTTATCATACCAGAGCATCCTGAGGGCGACTAATGGATTCTCCTTGCAAAATTTGCTTGGTTCAGGTAGCTTTGGTTCTGTATATAAAGGAGTTCTTGAAGAGAGTGGGGAAGTTATTGCCGTGAAGGTGCTTAATCTTCTAACTCATGGAGCTTCCAAGAGTTTCATGGCTGAATGTGAGGCTTTGAAGAATATTAGACATCGAAACCTTGTCAAGGTATTGACAGCAATTTCTGGTGTCGATTATCAAGGCAATGATTTCAAAGCATTGGTTTATGAGTTCATGGCTAATGGAAGCTTGGAAGATTGGCTGCATCCAACTGTTGGCATGAACGAACAGGAGATCATGAGAAACCTGAATTTCTTCCAACGAGTACAAGTAGCCATAGATGTTGCTCATGCGCTGGAGTATCTCCACAAGCACTGCGAAACACCAATTATTCATTGTGACATCAAGCCAAGCAATATTCTACTCGACAATGAAATGGTTAGCCGTATAAGTGACTTTGGCTTAGCAAAAATCCTTTCTGTAGGTAGGAACGGTTCAACTAATCAGTCAAGCTCCCTTGGATTAAAAGGAACCATTGGTTATGCTCCACCAGGTAAGTACACTTTGTTCATTTCTTCCATTTTAGTACTTTGGAGTTACTGGTATATATATAATTTGTGACGAATTAAATGTAGAATATGGCATGGGAAGCGAGTTGTCTACAAAAGGTGATGTGTACAGCTATGGGATCCTTTTGCTAGAGATGTTTACAGGCAAAAGGCCGACCAATGAAATGTTCAAAGAAGGTTTCAGCCTTCACAACTTTATTGTGGCAGCTTTGCCAGAACGTGTGAACCAGATTGTAGATCCCATTCTTCTTCAAGAGACAGTCACACGACGTGGAGCAATCTCGAGCAACGCCCTCAACGAAAACAACCTGCACAATGACAAGCATCTTCAATGCTTAAATTCTATACTTGAAATTGGAGTGACTTGTTCTGTCGACTCACCGAGTGAGCGGATGGACATGACTGACGTTGTTACCAAGCTTTGTTCCATTCGAGACAAACTTCGTCCAGTTAGATTACCTCGCCAGGGCCAGCATTAATTTATATGCGACACAGTTAGCGGGTAACAATCTCTAAAGTAAACATTTTGCTTCACTCTTAAAAAAATACTCCATCATTGCACGACTTAAGGCGCATTAATTTCCACTGCTTTTCAGATAAATATTGTGTTCAGACGATTGAAGTAGACCTTTTCATGAGCTGGACAAGTTTCGGTCTATACTGATTTGAGTTTGGATAAGAAATTTTATAATTTAAGTTAGCTCAATCTGGTTTAAATTATTGTTTAAGGCATAAAAAATTATTTTTATTTAAATTTAATTATAAATAATAATATAAAAGATCTTTTTAATATTATTTTGAATACTGATTTACAAGATTTTAGATTGGCCTGTCTCTAGACAATTAAAACAAATTCTAGGTTGCAGGCTAACTTGACCCATGAATAATTCTAGATTGAGCTAACAAATTTTTTTATTATATTTTGTCAAAATAAATACTATGGTTTAGAAATTCAAATTCAATCAAGTGTTGGTTCATTCAGCCACCTTAAAAAATAACATTCAGTAAGTTTGAGTTAAAATTCCATCGTCAGTAGCCTCTTCCCTTCTTTCCGAACTTTACCAAATATATATATATATATATAATGTTTTAAAGGTTTCGTTGTTATCATATGTTGCAGGTGCCTAAAGTGCCATATTGATGGACGTAAGGGGCTTAAGGATTTCGCTGGTATTTGCAACACCGTTATTTTCTCATAAAAGTATTATGCTTTGAGAAAAGAAATAAATGTAGTTTCCTCCAATAATTTGTTCGTGTAATTTGTACTATAATATTTCCTTTTTGTTTGCATCATCAGCCAGTGGATTATCTGTGTCACTTGGTTCTAGAGAGGAATTATGAATTCCACTTTGATTTTGTATCGAAGATAGACCTGGTATATCAACATTCATATATCTTTAATCAGTAAGTTTTCTTTTATAAATAAAAATCATAAAGTCTGATGAATCAAAATGAATAATAACACCTAGCATGCTATTTTAGCAATTATAAGATTAAAAATTATTATTATTACTAACATTATGGTTAATGGTGATGTTCTTAGAAAAAGTTAGAAGCAATGGGAAAACGTTTTTAAATTACATGCAAAAGAGAAAAAGAAAAGAAATTGAAGGAAAAAAAAAAACAATTTGGATTTTGGATTTTACCCAAACTTATTAAGTGATAAAATGATAACTATAATATGCTTGTTTTCATTTATTATTATTATTATTATTATTATGTAATTTATTTATTTTATTTTCATACAATTTGGTTGCTCTTATTTTATTTTCATACAATTTGGTTGCTCTCTATCCAATTCAATTTCTTTTAAAATGATTATATTTCTATTGGATTCTCTATTTTTTGTATTTTTGGCACTATTTTCACCTGAAATTGAATATTCACATTTGATTTGATATAGAAATTAAGAACATTTTATATTGTTTTATTTAAATATATATATATATATATAAAACTCCGATTAACTATCCATTTAAGGCCAAAATGTATATATATATATATATTTAGATAAATTTACAATATGAAGCATAAAAAGAAAAAAGTGGAAAGTATTCCAAAAAAAATTGACATAATATTTAGATTATCCAAAAAATTGCTCAATTTTGGAATCAAGGAGTTTTTTTTTTAATAATTTTTATCAACATTTTCTTTATAATAATGAAATTATAAAAATATAGTTGCAGAGTGAGAAATAAGAAACTAAAAAGGAGAAGAAGCTATAGGAGGTTACTTCCTTAGGTAAAAAAGAAACAAAAGAAACCTTCTTTATATCAGTCAAATTCAATTTTTACAAAGATCATTATTTGGAAATAAATCCTCAAATGCATCAGATTATATAAAAATATATTTTGTAAAATCTTTTAAAAAAATATTAAATTTAAACAAAACTCAAAAATATTTTAAATTTTTTATAAAAAAATTAAATGGGAAAAGAGTTCAGGTTAATTACTTTTTTCTCATAACAAAGGTTTTGTATTTATTATGTTCACATGTTTTATTTTTCATAATTGTATTCATGTATGTATTTATATAATTTTGACTGTTATAGAAAATTTAATATATTCATTTTTTTTGCAACATATTATATTTTAATTATTATTCATGTAATATTCATATCATGTAATTAAATTATTTCTAAAATTATAATCGTCAAACATCATGTGACAACTTATCTCCTCACTAGCTAGAGATGGCAACGGAGTGGCAAGGGTGGGATTGCCTTATCCATCTTCGCTCTACTCTTATATGAATGTTGAAAATATCCACCTTCATGAATGTTGGTTACATCCTTAACCACTCTACAATACCTCATTCAGTTTATTGACTAATAAATTTCAATTTAATATTGTAAAAAAAAAAGTTTTATAATTTTTTAATAAATAAAATTTTAGTATACATAATTCTTTAGTATATATTATACATATATAAAATATATATAACATTATTACATATATGATTTTATTATATATAATATATATACTAAAAATATATAAAAGATAGATAAAATATATTAAGGTTAAAAAAAATTAAATTTAAAAAATTGGTAGAGCAGAGCTAGCATTTACCAAAACTACTTTACTCCATCTATATCCTTTAAAAAAAACCCATTCAAAGCGAATTAGCGTGGAATCCATGGAACAAGTCAGGTTTTGTCATCCCAACCATCAGTAACAACGACAACATCAAGTAACACTTAAAATAAACTCATTGCTAAGTGTATAAGAATTACGCCTCTTTGAGAAAAGTAAACGAAGTATGGTCTCCAAGATTGCTCTCTTTTGGTCTGTGATTAGGAGAAGTACGATATTCTTGCATTATGTAAGCAATCTCCTTGTTCTGAAAGGTTTGTTGGAATTTGTTATGTTTTTGTATTTTGATTTGGGCAAATTATAAGTGGGGGATGAGATAGAAGATGTATTAAGGAGAATATCGTTAATAAAAGAAAAAAGATAAGAAATGATTATTGAATCCAAGGATTTTCAAGGTTTATAGGGTTGGATACCAAATTACTTGATTGGCTGATGAAATACAAAAAAGCCTTTTAATCACGAAGCTTTAAAAATCACAATGTATATGGTGTGAGACCAACCAGAGGAATTGCTATTGAAAAAGTGGGAGGCAATCTTTTCTTTTTCAGTTCCAAAACAATAAGGATAGAAAGCATATAGTGAACAGAAGGCCTTGGAATTTTGATAATGATTTATTAGTCCCTAAGGAGCTCCAAAACGACAATAAACCATCATATATAGTGCACAAGTTTGTAGAATTTGGGTCTATATTTTGAATCTTGCTTTTGCTGGTATGAATGAATATATATGGAGAAAGCTTGGAGGAAGGATAGGGAAATCTTGTATGGTAGACATGGTGGACCAGTGGAATGTATTGGGCAAATCACTCAGTAGAAGGATCTTTATAGATGTTAATAAGCCTTTGAAATGAGCACTACGGTTCACTTTTGATGGCAAAAACTCCATACTATATCTTAAATACGAACAATTTCCTATCTTCTGCTATTATTATGGAGTTTTGGGGCATAGTAAATAATAGAAAGGGAAAAGAGAGAACTCAATTGAATGCAATTAGCATATGGACTGTGGTTGAAGTGGATGATTTAGGATAAAAGGGTTAAAAATAATGGAATATGAGGGAAAAAGAAAGCTGACACTGAGAAAAACCAAACATCTCCAACGAACACATTCATTACAGAAAGAGATAGAGAATATAGGATGGGCCCAAACATGACAAATCAAAATTTGGCAATAAGCGAATTATTTGAAGTTGATTTAAGAGAGTCAATTGCATTAAAAGAAAATGAATCGATACAGATATAGGGAATCAAATAATATAGCATATATAGAAACTTTGACTAATAAACTAAAATTGAGAAGAGTAAGAGAAAATGTAGACCATGTTATTAAAGCCTCTAATCTAATAGAATTATGGATATTACTAGTGGAACTCTAGTGAATAGGTGTTGTTTATATACTTTAAGACAAAATGTGGCCTATATTACTGGTAGAATATGTTTCAACTCCTTTAAACACTCAAAATAGCTTATGTTTTAATGCATAGTTTGGTATAAAACATTTTTGAGATAAGTTTTATAAGTTTATAAGTTTTCAAGTCATGAAAAAGTCTTTAAAATTGATTTTCTTATGAATGTATCGATACCCTAAGTATTTGTATCGGTACATTACTTGGTAGTAGCTAAATAAACTTGAAATGTAGAAATCACTATCATGTATCAACACATCACTGTTCATGTATCGATGCATTCTAAATGTATTGATGCAATAGGCTATAACGATCATATTTTATACGAATAAAGGTAATTTATTAATACTTAACATAATGTATCAATACAATTTAGCGAGAATGAAAAAGAATCACTCAAATAAAGCCTCCAATGACTATATTGCTCCACCAAACATTCCCAAGAGTCATATTCATGATTAAGGCTATAAATTTGCCTTTGCAACACCTTTAACAATATGATGAACCAAGAGATTAAGCTTAGAGTTATAATTTTTCATCTTTTTCATAGTTCTAAGTAGTTCATTAGTGTATAGGATTACTTCTTCTTATCCACTCTTATATTCTTTTTAATTCTAAAAAATAGAATTGTCATCCTTTTTGCTTAAACTCTTATAAACACCTAGAGAGGTTTTATTTGTTTACACGCAAAATTTTTGTAAAAATGAGAGGTTTCTACTTAGCCTATTGAAAAGTAAAGAAATAGTTTTATCTTAGTCATAAAAGACAAAGGGAGCAAAGGTTCTATCTTAACCTCTAGAAAAAGATAAGGAGCTGTAAAAGTTATACCTTAGCCTTAAAAGCTAAAACAATTCAAGTTAGTGAATTAAAGAAATCCAAGACAAGTGAAGCTAAGGTGGAGAACATGGCTCATTGAGGTCAAACCTCTCTAAATACTTCAGTTTACTTCTCTTTCTCTAGCTCTTTAAGTTACTTGTCATTATTCAACAACTTGCAACTCCAAAGCTTATTATTTATATTTCTCAATTTTACTTATTAAAGTTTTAATTTATAAAAAGATTTTGAGAAATTAGTTCATTTTCTATTGATTTCTTTCACCACTTAAAGGGCCAGCATATTTTTTCCTTGTCTCCGATATCATTATTTCTATATTATAACTATTTTTATCATTAATTTTCAATAACCAAAACTTTGGTCTAAAAAAATATTTATTTAAAAATGCAATTACAGATGATGTTATTTTGAATTGATGCAATCATTTCAAAATTTTTTAAATTTCAAAATTACCCATCCAAATGCACTATTAAAGTTATAGAAGGCAAAAGAGTAGGCCTAGTTAGATAACAACAACAACATTTTGAATATTCAATTACTCATAAATAGTATGGTAAGTAATAATTTTTTAAATATTTATTTTTATGAATAGTAAAATAATTCAACTTTTGATCAATCTAATATTAGAATTTTACATACACTCTCCTATGTGAATTCAAAAAAAAAGTTTTGAAAAGAAAAGTTATATAGGTAATTTTTAATGCAAAAGTGGGTTTTTGTAATTTTTAAACAAACATATATTTTATTAAATTAGTTTTTAATGTCACATTCGTTGCATATGATTTTACATATTTAAATTTTTAATTTATTAAATAATGCTAGCCAAGGACTTTGTGATAATTTTTTTTAAAAAATCTATTAGATTTGTAATATGTCGAAATCTACCCAATCCAAAAAAATATCTAATAAAAAGATAAGAAGTAAGTAACTGTATTGAGAATACAACTTACTAAAGAACTAAATGCCTTTTTTTTTAAAGAAAATTTTCTAAAACTAGTTAATTTGTAACATATTCTGAAATTTGCCCAAAGATGAGATAAAAAAAATATTATGACAGTAAATGAAAAACATAAACCATTCTAGTAAAAGAATAAGAAGCAAAAGATTGTCTTTAAAAATTTATAAAAGAAAAACAATATGAATTAAGTGATAATTATTCTAAGACTATACGTACTCTGATTAAAGTGAAAGTTTTCGAGATGAGTTTGTATTTTTTAGTTCAAGAAAAGCAACAACATTGTAATGATAAATTGAGAAATAAGAAGGAAATACATGGACTCGAACCCAAGCTCAGCAACATGAGTTTGTATCGATGATAAATAGAAATTGTTGCTCATTTATTACTTATTAAATAGTCATTAAAAACTTACTAGTGAGCATTGAAATGTATAAAACAAAGATATTTGGCTATGTTTAGTTTAGGGAAATATTTATTTTTCATTTATTTTCATTTTAAAAAATAATTTCATTTTCTATTTTTTGAATTTTGAAAATGCATTTAGTTTTAGAAAATAAAAATAGTTTTCAAAAACAAAATAGTGAAAACTTATTTGGCAACTACATATATTTTCAAATTTTAAAAAGTTTGAAGGTGTATATATATATATACACACACACACACATATATGTGAATATAACTAACAAAAATAGTCAATATTTCATAATTTAAGCTCTTTTCATTTAGTTCTTTATGTTGGTTTTTATTTGTTTACTACATATTGTATATAAAAATTTATTTAACAACTATTGTTATTTTTACTTGTAAATGTAACTTTATAAAAAAAAATATGCATTGATGCTTCTAAATTAATATGAATTTAAAGTTAAATTTTATATTATAATTGTATAAAAATCGTAAACAATTTTCATATAATATTTTAAAAGCAATATTATTTTTAATATTTTATAAACTTTTAAAGAGGTTGATTCTTGCTTGAATATTTTACAATGGCCTAACAAATATTTATT
>JBBYHO010000021.1:7023091-7061229 GCA_038382025.1 Adansonia gregorii
GGTTAAAACTTTCCTTCTTACTTGGAATCTTTAGGTAGATGATAGATGAGATGTTTAATTGCCTTTGAATGTGAGGTCTGGGAAAAAAAATGTGCAAAATTAAAAGGAGGAAAACAACAATTTGATAATGAAACTTATTGGTTAAAGACAAAAAAGAAGGGAAAAAAAAAAAACCAAGCAATGAACACAAATCAACTTAAAAGATGATGTCAGATTTGGACATAACTGGCCCATGTCTTTTGTTGGTTTTAGAAAGCAGCAATTTCCTCAAGATTTTGCATGATTTTCTACTTCAACGAAAATACTACCCCTTTATTTATTTATTTATTTATAATATTATATATATATATTCTAGTTGATTTGTTTGTTTGATTGTCAATAGTTTCTCATATATGGATATAAAAATTTGATTATGATTATAACTTTTTATGTAATTATAATTTTAATATATTTATATATATGAAATTGAACACGATTTTCAGCCTTTAGACAGATTCATAATTATGTAAATTTAATAAGTTTATATGTAAAATTGATTATTGTTTTACGCAGTTAGCATGAAGAACCACATCATCATCTAATGAATTTTATTAAGAATTTAGAGGCTGGTGATGGTGGGCTTTGTTTAATTTTTCTGTGTCCTTATTGCAAAAAGAAGCATAAAAGGTTAAATAAAGCAGGTATTTTACCTTGGTTGACACTTCTTCTCAAAGATTCTGCTTCTATGTTTATTTATTTATTTTTTATTATTATTATTTTCTTTTTTTTTTCTTTTCTGACAAATTTTTGCCATGAAAAAGAGATAAGCTGCATCAATAGAATAATATAAAAATGAGATGTTTCCTCATAAGATGTGGACATTTTACGTCATTTCTGGCAACTGAAACTTAAAACTCATGCAATAGCTTGAGCTTTATTACATCATATATATATATATATATATAAACTGAAAATCCGATCAGTAGAAATTTGAGCTGGAAAGAAAGGGACTAATTTGATTGAATTGTTGGACCCTTTTAAAGCAAAAAAATAGTGAGATAAATACTAGTAGGAAATGACTTTGGACCAATTTTAGTTTAAGATTAATGATCTAGAAAATATGCTGTGTTATATTAGGAACTGTTTTGGAAAAACCAATAATTATATATTTTAATCGTGCACTTGAGTGTAAGCTAGTCCATAAATAAATTATAAAAGAAAAAAAAGTTATCATAATTTGGTGATGTAATCAAGATATGCATCATTTTCTTTTCTTTTCCTTTTTTTTTTCTTAAATGTTGTTGATTGGTAAAGTCAAGTTCAAACAAAGTTTTTGCTTGTCTATGATCGGTTTAAATCGAATCAAAATTTAAAATTTTATTTTATTATTTAAAATATAATATAATACTAAAAAATAAATATTTTCAATGTTTATATATTTTATATTTAAATTTAAACTATAATTTGGATCATACCAGACCGACCTAAATTTTCATAGCTCATCACCTACACTGATAGTATAATTCTCTGGGGGTTATTAGATACAGAAAGGGGCAAAAAATTCAAGTTCCCTAACCTTATTGTAGGGACTAATTGCTATCTTATTTATTTATCTTTCAACTCGCGATGAGATTTAAATTCTGAGAGCATTAATTAGATATAAAAATTTATATATTCATATTATATTTTATTATTTTTATATTATAATTATATTTAAAATATTATATATTTATATAAATTTTAATATATATTTATTATATTCGTATTATTTTTATATTATATCATATTTTAATTATTTTTTATAATATATATAATTTTATCTATTCAAAATTAAAATAAGCTGCATATGTTATTTTATTGTAGCTATATATATATATATATTCTTTTCAGTTCAGCTATCTTTTCTATGTTTCTGCCTCGTGACCTCTTGTGCTTCAGTCACGCCCCACTGGTAGATGATTATAGAACCTATTATTATGGCAAGAAATAAAAGCTTTTATATCGGTCTCCTTTGTGTCTATATATGGATATATACATACATAAACAATTTAAACTTTAATTTTATACAGTGATTAAAAAAACAATATTTAATAAATTTAAAATTTAAAATTTTTTATTTTAACCACTTTCTTTTATAAAAAATAAAGCATTATAAAAAGATATTTATTCGTGCTTGTGACTTTTATTTTTAATCTTTTTATTTTTATTTTTATTTTTTAAGGAGGGGGGAAATTGAAACTTTAAAATATTTTTCCTTTGTTTTAAAGAGAATGAAAATAGATTAATAATGAGATTTTTGGCATAAAACTTTGTTTTAAGTGAGCACAGTGCATTTGATAAAAAAACTTCAAGAAATATATAGTAGGGAAAAAACTTTTGATCCTTACAATGAACTTGTTAAAGCTAAAAGAACGATCCACTTTACTTAATTTAAATTTTTTTTAATTTTATACTTTTCTTAATAATTGATTAATATTTACTCAATGATTAATTGTAAAATTAATTTATCAATAATCAATTAATTATTTTGTATTTCTTAATCATTAAATAAATATTGATAAGGCTAAAAAAAGTGTAAAACAAAAAATTTTATTATAATGAAATAACTTAATCTGATTCATTAAATATTGAGAATAAAATTTATTTACTACTGGATCTACGTGAAAGTTCCGTCCGGCGGTTTGCCGTTATTAAAAGTTAATGTACTCCAACCAAAATCTTAGAACACTTCGAGTTTCAAAAATAAAAAAATAAAAAATCCAAAAAGCTCAAGAGAAGGAAGAAAAGAAGACAAGAAAAATAGAAAAAGTCACCACCGTCCCTGAGTTTCCCGTTATGATGACTTCCAATTGCAGGAAAAGTTTTACACCCAAAAAAAAAAAAAAGGGCTGACAGACGCAAAATTATAGTCATTTCTTTCTTTCTTTTTCTTTTAATTTTAATGTTTTACTTTTCTCGCTTATCATTTGCCTTGTCCAGTTGCCTCCCCTCCTTCTCTCCTAATTCTTGGCCGGCTAAAGCCAGACCCTTCGCATCTGCACATCACTTCACTTTTGTTTCCCTCTCCTTTTTTTTTTTCCCCACTTTGACCCACTTTTTTTTTCCTTTCATTTTTTTTAAATACTCCTAATACTTGTTCTATATTATTTAATCTCAAAAAAGAAAAAAAAAAAGACTTGGATTCTGTTCCATTTGCCCCTTGCCTTGCTTGGTTGTTTCTCTGTCGTGATCTTTGCATGCTTTTTTCTATGGTACCATTTGACATATTTTTCTCTCTCTCTCTCTTTCTTTTTAACCAAAGGAAACTTGGGTATTTTTTTATTCTATCGAGTGCTTTCTTTCTTTACAGTGTTGTGTTTTTTTTTTTTTAAATTTAGTATAGTGGTAACTAGTGTTTTATATATATATATATATATAGGTTCCATGAAATGGTCATATGGATTATGAAGGAGGACAAGGCATTTGGGAGATTTATTTTCTTAGCTGTAAAGTTCCACTGTTGCCCACACGCCCCCATTTGACCTTTGTCCCTGTTTCTGTGTGGTTCTCTTTTTCTTTTATTAGAAAAAAAAAAAAAGAAGATTTCAAAATTCAATCTTTATGCGGAAGAAAATAATATGCTTTTTAATTTAAAATTTTGATTTTTGGGGGATTATTCTCTTTGGTGGAGAAAGGCGTTTGTTATAAGACTCCAATTCAAAGTTGGGGTCTTTCCCTTTCTCCTCAGTCATGGCGCCTGCAAAGGTTTCTGGGTTTTATAAACAAGGAAACGGCTGGTGAGCTCTCTAACACTTCTTCCATCTCTCCAATCTGTCTTTTAATTGAAGTATGTTTACAGTTCTTTGCTCTTTTTTTTCCTTTCTGGGTTTTCTTATTTTTGGTTCAAATTTGAGACTAAATTTGAAATTGTACTGCTTTTTCCCCCCCCTCTAATTTCGTGAATGAATAAAAGACGTTACAAGCTCTAGAGCTTATTTTGATCAAGTTATGCTTGTTTTGATAGTTTTGGGTTTACAAAAGAGAAACAGAACGGTTTACTTTTGGCAGCTATGAGCAAAATTATTCATTGCTAATTGAGTTAAAGAATTATGTTTATGATCACGATAAGGTTTTTATGGGTTTTTACAGGCTTTGCAATGCAGGGTTGCCAAGTGATATAACCATTATCGTGGATGGTGTAAACTTTCATCTCCATAAGGTAACTTAAATTTTTAGTTTTCACCCTCAATCTGAGGCTTTTGGTGTTTGAGAACACTTGGATAGTTGGATTAACCTCGATGGGACACCTGCTCATGAGGCCTTTCCTCTTGTATTGGAAACAGCCTGACCTAAATATTGCATGGCTATGATCAACTTGTTCTGTTTAATGTTGTGTTTTATTGTTATGTTTTCATTTTGGAGTGAAATGTGATTATTGGTTCCTGAACTTTTCCGTTAAAAATTGTCGTTTATTTTCTTTATTTGATGTGATCATATAAAGGCATTTTATCAATGTTTTCTCCTTTATATAATTGGGCTCTGTGACAATTAACCCAGGACCGTATGCAGACCGTGAAGCAGAGATTTGTAATGACTGTAAACTGAAATTTAATTTAGATTAACTTATTACTAGACAACCTTCTATACTGTATTGCTCTGTAATGTAATGTGTTGATATACGAAAAACAAGAATCCTTAAGGTTAGTTCTCCTTTATTCTTTTCTTTTCCTTTTCCACCTTCGTAGTTTTCCATTTTTGTTTCTGATCATTTCTGATGAATTAACACTGCATTTTAAGGCAACTTCCATGTGTTGAAGGTAGCACAGTTTAGCTTCATCTTGTCAACGATTAACTGTGTTATGCTTCTTGTTTTATTTTCTGTGACAGCTGGTCTTTTCCTATTGTTTTGGTTGATGCAATTGTCGTAAACTTGCTTTTTCCTCTTTGTATTGTACCGTACGTCTAAGACCAATGTGGCGATGTTGTACGATAAAATGTTAAGCTTTGTGATCCTATATTACTGCAGTTTCCTCTTATGTCAAAATGTGGGAAGATTGCTTCCATCATTGAAGAACTACCAAGTACCCATGATAAGACTTTTACCACAAACCTTGAAGAATTCCCTGGAGGTCCAGACACTTTCTTGTTCGCAGCAAAATTCTGCTATGGAAATCGAGTGGAATTTACGGCTAGAAATATAATAATGGTGTACTGTGCAGCAGACTACCTGGAGATGACAGATGAGTATGGGGAAGATAATTTACTTTCAAAGGCAGAAAGTTTCTTCCACAAAACTGTTCTTCGAAACTGGAAGGATTGTATATTGGCTTTACAAAGTTGTGAAGTGTGCATGGAAAGGGCTGAAAAGCTCTACATATTGCAGAAATGTTTGAATGCTGTATCTACGATGGTTTGTACGGATCCTAGCTTGTTTGGTTGGCCCATGATGATGTATGGTAGCCTACAGAGCCCTGGTGGAAGCATTCTATGGAATGGAATAAACACTGGGGTGAGAATACGAAGTGCAGAATCTGACTGGTGGTTCGAAGACATCTCATATTTTAGTATCAGTTTATTTGAAAGACTTATCAAAACAATGGAAGCAAGGGGTATTAGAGCTGAACATCTAGCAGGTGCCATAATGTACTATGCAAGAAAGTATCTACCAGGTCTGGGCCGATGGCAGAGCATGCAAAGCGGCAAAGCCAGGACAGTTGCGAGTTTTAGCTTGACTCCTGCCACTGTTGATCAGAAGGTTTTACTGGAAAGCATCGAAAAGCTTCTCCCAAAAAAGAAGGGCAAGTCCTTCTGTCGTTTTTTACTTGGACTTCTTCGTGTTGCATCAATATTAGGTGTCAATCACACATGCCAGGAGTCTTTGGAGAGGAGAATAGGAATGCAATTGGAACTGGCTAGCCTCGATGGTCTTTTGATTCCTTCTTTTTCAGATTCTGATACTCTATATAATACTGATTGCGTCGAACGGATCATCCATCATTTTGTGTCCTCAGAATCAGGTTTAACATTATTTTCACCACCATCGTTAGACCGAGAACAATCACCATCATGTGAGCCCCTAAGAAAAGTTGCTAGATTAGTGGATAACTATATTGCGGAAGTTGCTTCTGATGTAAATTTGAAACCAGGAAAGATACGTTCTCTTGCACAGATCCTCCCAGAATCATCAAGAACTTTGCATGATGGGTTATACAGAGCACTGGACATCTATTTCAAGGTTTAAATTTACTGAACCAATTTTTGATTTAAATGGAGTGTCCCCCCCCCCCCAAGGTTTGTAACTTTTACTACCATTGTGCAGGCGCACCCTTGGCTTTCTGATAGAGAGAAGGAAGAACTTTGCAATATCATCGACTACCAGAAACTCTCCATTGATGCCTGTGCCCATGCTTCCCAAAATGAAAGACTGCCACTCAGAGTCATTCTGCAAGTCTTGTTCTTCGAGCAGATGCATTTAAGAACGGCTTTAGCTGGCTGTCTCAATGTCTTGGAAGCTGAAAGTGCTCCTACAGGTCAGGTGATTGCCCCAATGGAGATAGTTGGTCATGCGACTACTACTAGTGAGACCGCTGGCCAGATTGTGCAAAGAGATGGATGGGTGACAGTTGCACGCGAAAACCAAGTTTTAAAGGTTAATATGGAAAAGATGCAGTCTAGAGTTGGAGAACTTGAAGAGGAATTCAGTAAAATAAAGCAAGAAATGAAAAGGGTGACGAAATCACATAGCTCGCTGAGTTCCCCCCATACGGTTGCCAGGAAATTTGGATGCAAGCTTCTTCCAAAATCCTCAGATGCTCAAACAGATGTAGTTGGAAGCACAGGACCAACTCCAAGACCATCAGTCGAGCAAGCACGTTCTTCCCGTCATTCCAGGCATCAAAAAAGTTTCTCCTTGTTCTGAGAGTTGACACTTGGAAATTAACATCAACTTTTTTTCGACATCTAAACAGTGGGTGGGTGCTATTTAAAATGTCACTCCCAAAGAAAAAGATCTTGTGTTGTACAGGAAATAGTTTTGAAATTTGTTTGGGGGGGGGGGGGAGAAATAGAGAGAGATTCGTATCACCTACAGTTTTGGTATTACACTTAACTAATTATGAAATCTTTACCATTCATGATTTCTTTTGCGGGGATCATTAAGGTTTCATGTGGGTGGCATATTTTCGTGAATGGTCAAGATTTCATATGATGTAGGGAAATAAAGCCTGTAGGTGATATGAACCTTTTGACAGCTGATTCTGAGTTCATTAATTAGATGGGTGTATTGTATTCATTTAGGATGTTGAATATGTTAGGCTGAACCCTCCCTGTTTGTGGGGCTTAAAAATTAATAGGTGCTTCCCTACATGTTCTGGGTTGATGCCATTATAGAAGCAAATAGGTCTTGGTTTTTCCTGTTATAGAGGAGACATATTTGTTCCATTGGTTTTTACGTGTAGAGCTCTGTAAATCAAGTTGTAAGTTTGCTTTTTTTTTTTTTTTTACTGTAAGTTGTTTAAACATTCAGTAAATATATAAATAAAAAAGTTCATGTTACAATTTTGCATAATTTATTTTGTGTCTTAATATGTTGAAAGGTTTAGTGAACTGACATGGCAATCGGAGGACACCGCAACTATGAGCTCTAGTTTTAGTCGAAATAAACAAACGCAGGAGGAGCCATTGTCGTTACTTGGGCCGAGTGGTTAAGGCGTGTGCCTGTTAAGTACATGGATTTCACCCGCGAGAGTTCGAATCTCTTAGGCGACTATTGTACTTTTTCCTTCCGTTGCCAACGTCCAACTTTTACTATTGCTGCCTTAAATATAAGAAGTAGTCATATTTTGCCACGTCAATACCTTGCACCACCCGCGTAGTACCTGATCAGGACTCTACCACTCCCTTCTATTGGGAGTAGGGCAAGCGTAAGTCGGTCTAATCCGACTTAATCGATGGAATTTGGTTAATTCGGTTTGGTTAAGTTGGTTTGATGGTTATATCGATTTTTTATGTTGGTTTATTTAATTAATTCGATCGGTTATCGATTAATAAAATTATTAATCGAATTAATCGAGTTAATCAAACTTTTAATATTTAATAATTATATATTTATGAATATTAATAGCCCAATTAAACTCATTCTTAATCGAAATATATAATCATTAGCCCAAGATTCAATAAATCGATTTGATCGAATTAATCGATTAAATCGATCAAAATTTAGTCGGTCTGATTAATTCGATTGTAATTAAAAATATCGATTGATTCGATCAGTTCTTTTAGTTAAATTAATTAATTCGATTTAAAATTTTTTTATCCAAACCGATCGAAACGATCGAATGCTCACCCTATCCCTCTCCAAAGTTCAAAAATGAACACAAAATTCCAAGTCCTTTATTTTTCCTTGATTTCTTTCACTTCCGGTTTTAGCTTCCCCGCCGTCCTTGAAGCCTTTGCCTCGTGCTCTCAGAAATGTCAATTTCAGTAGCCTTAAGCTTCCAACTCTCAACTTTTTCCAACGGCGGAGGCAACGATTCAACGACTATCAAGTTGATCGGAGCTAGAACTTTCGTCTGTCTCCAAGAGATTATTAATATCGAATCTCGGTTGAAATTGACTTCACCGGAATCAGTTTACTCTCGTCGTTTAATGTTAACGAGCCGCGCCTTTAAGCTTCACTGCGTTAGGCCGGATTCTACAGGGAACACAGTTAGCAGTTCATTGGAAGGGGAAAATGGTAATTTTGATGCTAAGTCTAGGGTTTTAGAGATTGGAATCGGGGTTCAACAGAAGAATAACTGCGGTGGCGGTTGCGGCGGCGGAGATAATGGAGACGGTGGTTCGTTTGGTGGCGGCGATGGTGGTGAAGGTGACAAGGAAGAGGAAAGGGAGTTTGGGCCGATATTGAAGTTTGAGGATGTGATGAAAGAGGCAGAAGCTAGAGGAGTGGAGCTGCCTTCGGATATGATGGAGGCAGCGAAAAGTACAGGAATCCGGAAATTGTTCCTTCTTCGTTACTTGGATTTGCAGGTGGGCTTTAGAAGCTTTAACTTTTGCTTTTTGATCGTTGGATTTGTTTGATTGATGAGAAAATGGAGGCAAATGAGCTGAAATAAAAGGTTGGAATCTTTGTCTTTAAGGAATATAGATAAACTAATTGCTTATACACAATTACACAAGCAACTAAATAGAAAAATTGGCTTCATTTGATATTGGATAATAGTGTAATTACTTATCGTAGTATTAATTCAGGAATAACAGTATTCTTAGTTGCAAAAAGTGCTTTAAATTTTGGTTTAGTTAAATTAAATACTGATACAAGTTAAGGATAACAAGTGGCTTAGATTGTGTGGTTCTAGACTTCTAGTTAGTTTCCTGCTTTTCCTTTGTTTTACTTCTACATCTGTAGCAGTTAATGGTTTTTATTATTATTTTTTTGAGTACGTTGCTTTGTGATCTCCTTTTTTACCTTTTAAATTGGCAGGAATCGGTTTGGCCACTTGGCTTTTTAATAAAATACTGCTCTATGCTCCGGAACCGAATGCTAGCAGATCCTTCATTTCTTTTCAAAGTTGGAACAGAGGTTTGTTGATGGTAATTTTTATATTTATTCAGAGATTAAATAAATGTTAATGCTTTCTGAAAGTTTTCCATATGAATCCATGTTATAACATTGCGGATGTACTGAGCAGGTGACCATTAACATTAACAATATGTCTTAGTAGCTGTTTCCTTCTCCTCCTCCTTATGCTGTGATTAGCCTGATAAGTCTAACTTTAGTGACATGAGGTTGCGGTTCTCTGTCTGTTGCAGTTTATGCCTAGTATTTCATGGTGTTTAAGTTTTCCACTTTTGATTTGTTCTTTCTTTGTTTGATGTGGCATGATGCAGGTAGTAATTGATTCTTGCTGTGCAACATTTGCAGAAATGAAGAAAAGGGGAAAGGATTTTTGGGCAGAGTTTGAATTGTACCTTGCCGATCTTTTGGTCGGTGTAGTGGTTGACATTGCTTTGGTTGGTATGTTAGCACCATATGCTCGTTTTGGTCAACCATCTGCATCCAGAGGATTATTCGGTCGCTTACAACATGTTTCTTCTGCTCTTCCTAGCAGGTCACCAAACACATTAACATTTTATGTCCTATGAAATGCTGAGCTCTTATTTTGCTGGTTGAATTTTAAGTATTCCTTTGAGTTTGTTTGTTGGTAGATGTTCTTGCTGATTGGTACTAGAGTAGATTTCATGTTTGAGATATTTGTTTAGATTGAACATAAAATTTCATTTTGCTCTTCTCTAGTTTTATATCTTTTCTTTCCTCCTATCTACTTCCAGCTTCATCTTTATACTTTACACAGGTTTAAATAGTCATTAAAATTTAACTCGCTTTGAACTGCTCTACTCCTGCAGTGTGTTTGAAGCTGAAAGACCAGGATGTAAATTCTCAGTGAAACAACGGATTGCAGCATATTTTTATAAGGTACACATTTCTGAGTAACCAGTGACTCTTAGATGGAATGTCAAAGCAGGGAGGGGGTATTGTTCCATGTGCTGATTAAATTATGATGTTGCATTTAGTTTAGCACTCAGAGAATTGTTGTAGGGTATCTCTTTCTTACATCATTAAAAGCTTTTTACATTTCCTCATCTGGTTCCACTAGCAGTGTCTTCTGCTGTTACTGTAGCATCCCTTATTTTTTTCCTCATTGAAAAAAGGAGGCAAAAAAAAAAGATCAAGGACTTATTTTATGTTGTTAGTTTATTTGTTGGCTTATTTTGGATTCAGGGTGTCTTGTATGGCTCAGTAGGGTTCGGCTGTGGTATTGTTGGCCAAGGCATTGCAAATCTGATAATGACCGCCAAAAGGTACTATGTTTCTCTTGATACTTCTTGTTCTTGTTCATGGTTCACCGTTTATACCTCAAAGCTTTCTTGGTGAGGTTTCCTACAAAAGTTCCAGTGATTTGGGACAAGAATTTCTTTATGTAGGTGTTCTAATTGGCTTTTCCACTTCCTAGTTCCAATTGGACTTTGAGTCATAACTCTTTTATGGATGGCGTTTCTGTCTGTTGATCTGTCCATCTATCATCTTAGAATGATTTCAGATCCAACTGGCAGAACCTACATAATTTATTTCCAAGCATCAGACTCAGTTCAGGGACATCATATCATCCACTTTCGTTAAAGAAATAATTGCTTGATATGTATTGCAGAAGGAACAATTGCAAGGCAAAAATTTCATTCTGCATTCATGCTGGGAAAAATATATATATATATATATATCCAATGAATCATTCTGCATTCGTGCACAATCTCTTGATAGACGGAGTTATTTTTTTTTCTATGATACATTTCTTCCAGCATTTTTTTTGTTTTATTTTAATTGAACAAACTGATGGAATTCTTAGGCTGCTTTATCTCAAAACTTTAATGGTGTTGACTGTTTCATTTCTTTCTGAGGTATTTCTCACTTGTATAATTCTCTAAATGACCAGGAGCATAAAGAAATCAGATGAGGATATTCCTGTGCCACCTCTTGTAAAAAGTGCTGCTCTTTGGGGTACGTCTAAACCTATTTAGATTCCAACTTGTAGCTTCAATCTCGTACTACTTAATTGTCCATTAATCCGGAAGATTATGTCATGGAGTGTTTGAAGTAGTTGGAGCCTTGGAGGAATCAGTGGATAAGTGTGTAGTTGAAATGCCTTGAATGAATGCTATTTAAACAACTGAAAATTGTTCATGTTTTCATATTTAGTTTTAAAATTGGTTGACAAAAACTAGCTAAGAGTTTAGTTAGTAATTACCATAGAGATCCAACAACTTAGAACTGCTATTTGTTTGTTGTTCTTCACCCTGCTTAATGTTTTGCCATCTTAATCAGGTGTTTTCCTTGCGGTATCTTCCAACACTCGTTACCAAATTATTAACGGATTAGAGCGTCTAGTAGAAGCATCGCCTGTTGCGAAGCAGTTTCCACCCGTAGCGATGGCTTTCACAGTAGGTGTTCGGTTTGCCAACAATATTTATGGTGGTATGCAATTCGTAGATTGGGCCAAATGGAGTGGAGTGCAATAGAGCAGAGAACGCAAAAATCCCATTGCTCTGCCAGAGCGGCTTCTTGAAATGGGAAAAGACCCTTCACTAGCCAGGGTGGCCTCAGCACTCATAATGGCCCCCCCTCCCCCCACCCCCCAGAGATGGGAACAAAAAGGAAAGAATTAGAAACATAGAATGGTAGAAAGTATCGATTGAAAGATTTTCCATTGAGAAAAGCCTTTATTTTACTTTTTATTTGGCTTTCGATCATGATAAGCCATTTTTGCATGTTTTTGGGTAAAATTGCTGTTCATGTTGAAGGTTATTTTTTTTTCATCTTAATACTTGGACGTACCAACGGATTTTTCGTTTTTCTTAATGTGCGCGTATTGAAACATGACTATAAAGTATTATTTCCAAAATATATGAAAATAATTTTTTAAAATTGAAGATATTAATTTTTATTATTTTGAGATATAATTTTTTAAATATATATATTTAAAATTTAAATATATTCATATGGAATATATATTTGTATTTAATTTTTATTTTAAATTTGGGTAATATAACTTGCTCGTAAAATTGAGTTGCTTTTCTACGCCACCAACAAAGTTCTTTCTATTTTTGGATTACCAAAACTTGGTAATTCAAGGGGGGGGGGGGAAGAAGGGTTATGTACTTAATATGCAATGCAATGAAAGATAGCTTGATTTGATCATGTTTTCCTTATCAAAGAAAAAGGAAAGTTATAATCCAGCTGTAAGCCATTTTAAAATGTCAAAACCCAATCCAAACTTCATAAGGTAAACCCAGAAGACGCGACCCGGAACAACAAGAACTGGACAATTTTTTTTAATCTATTAAATTTCAAAAACCAATTTAAAAAAAACATGAATTAAATTATAAATTGAGTTACATAAAAGTCGTCTCAAGACTCCACCTCCTCTCGACGGCTTTTTCCAAATTTTGTTCCTCGCTTCACCGTCTCCTTCATCTCTCTGTCTTTCTCCTTAGATCAAACCAAATACATATCCTCCGTTTCTATATCTTTTCCCACCTCATTTTCGCCTACTATTTTTTTTAACAACGGATCGATTTCTCCATTGCCGTTGAAAGAAAAAGAGAGAAAGATCTGGAAAATTGAGAGGTAGATCCAACGGGAAGAACACGTGGATCTGAGCCATAAAGTGGAATGGCAATTCACGGGATGAGAGGGCTCTCGGTTTTTATAAGCGACATTCGAAATTGCCAGAACAAAGAGCAAGAACGCTTGCGTGTCGATAAAGAGCTTGGCAAAGTCCGTACTCGCTTCAAAAATGAAAAGGTTAGGGTTTCAAAGCAATTTTTTTTTTTAATAATTTAAAATGCCATGTTTACAGAATGATCGGGTTTACTTTTAAGTTCTATTAACTGCTTCCGGCATAATTCTTTTTATATAAAAATCCGCGAACTTTTATTTTTTTTCTACTTAGATTTTGTTAGAATTTTGTTTTTGTTTGAGAGCAAAAGGTGAACTTAATTGAGCTATTAAGTCCGTTTAGGGTTTATCATTATGTTATTTATTTTCTTTTTTTTTTAATGTATTTTTAAGTTTTGAAACTGGCTTATTATTTCTATAATTAAATTTTTTTATTAAAAACCTATGCATTTGAACGCCATAAAATGTATCAATTTTTTCCGATTCGGTAGACTATTGACAGAAACTTATAACAGATAAAATTTCTCATAATTTTTCAGGAAAAAAAGTTCCTCCTTGTTTCAGAATAGCAGTGGCAGCTGTTTGAGTGACAAACTGCTACCTTTATAAGCTTTTACTGCCCTATTTCTTTTGACTAAACCTCTGCCGTCATTTTGAAATATTATATATAGGCTCTATATTTTATTGGGGTTTTTTTTTGCTTTTTATTTTTTTTCAATATAATGTGAAAAGGAAAAGTTTTTTTTTTTAAAAAAGAAAAAAGAGAACCTAAAACAAGAGACAAATAGCAAAAAGTAAAAAAGCCAAAGCATCAACCGAATGGAGCCATAGAGTTTGCAGTTGGATTGAAGCTCAGTCTTAAGAATTCTGACAGTTTTTGTGAAGCCTAACTTGATTGAAAATTTATTTAATGTGATAAGATAGTATTTTGCTTGCTAATCGTGAGAAACGTTTCTTCGAGTTAAAATCCTTCCAAATACTATAGTACCGGACCTTCCAAATATGTATATTCTATGATACTATAGTAGGCACTGGCAGTCTGTAGGTTTGCAATACTGTTGCATTTAGTAAAAGCATAAATTATGGAGAGTTGCAATTAAATAGGCTTCATGTAAATAAGTTTGCTCAATCTGACAGCTGAATGAGGTCCTGGACTCCTTTTGGAAAGTCAGTTCTCACCAGTTTGGCGATGAAGGCCAGCAAGATGATATTGATTGTATTTCATGCAGAACCATGTGTAAAAAGCCAAATATTCAAGCCATGTTAAAATTTTAAAATTGTACCCCTTAGTGAGGGTCTAACCTTTAAAGACGTGCCTCAATAAAATGATCAAGTTATGAATTCCCTGGCATATTTTAATTGCAAATGTTCTTTATATTTGGAATTTATAGATCTGGCTGTTTATTGATAGTTAGAAGACGTCCTTGGAGCCATTGATTTGATGTTAGTCTTATAGTGTGTCTCTGCCCTTCATCTCTCCTAACCTCACTTTGTGGGCACATTTTTATTTGGTCCTTATTTGGACTTCTTCCATTTACGTTCCCTACCATGTTCTACATTGAATGGAAAAAGACTAACGGTCTCAATCTAATTAAGGTTTCTTTTTCCTCTCTTTCTTGCTACTATAGTAAATTGAAAAAAGTAATTTCTGCTTAAGGATTACGATTGTTAAATTTTACAGTATTCTGTATTTGTCCTTCACAAGAAGTCATGTACTACCAATTCTCTTAGAACTTTTTCCTTGTTGGGAAATTTTATTTCCATAAGTTTTGCACCATCTAACTGTTTTTCATCTTTGATTCTTATGGAGGTTCATACAAATCAACTCCAGTCTCAGCAAGAAACCTAAATTGCATTTGCTTTTTTGTTTCACATTAAGTATTTTCTCTGGGTTCAAAAATGCTAGAATGTTAGGTAGTACTCTCTTCTACAGGAATATGTATATTTCTTTATTTAGGGCTGTTGTGTGAATTTCAGCCTGGGCTCCTGCTCCTAGAAAGTAGCCTTGTTGTTTCTATATGAAGTTTCTTTTTGTTTTCTTTTCTGCTCTCATTGTTGACTTAGTTGGGAGGAGTTTAGCTCATTCCTTAATGTGAGATTTAAATCCTACAGCCATTTGTCCTAGCACTGCCCATTCCCTCTAGAAACATTTACATGGAACCTTTTAGTGCCTTCTGGTGAAAAGGTCATTTTGCTGCCTTAAGAAGGTGACTGAGCAGTTTCTTATTGAAAGTTCATGTTCTTCTGACAGGGCTTGACACCGTATGAGAAGAAGAAGTATGTTTGGAAAATGCTTTATATATACATGCTGGGTTATGACGTTGATTTTGGACATATGGAGGCTGTTTCCTTGATATCTGCACCAAAGTATCCAGAAAAGCAGGTAAAATCCATTTTATTTTCCCTTTAATATGATTTGTAGCACATTTATGAGACATTAAAAGGAGGGAAAGACCTAGTAGACCCATGCTTTACGAATGACACCCTGTTCAAGAGCCTGAAAGAAGAGGAATGAGAGAAAGTTTTATGACCTAGGCCTAAAGTTGTTATAATCATTTCCACTTTTTCCCTAGGAAAGCAAGAGAAGATAAATGTAGAAAGAGCTAAGAAGATAACATGTTGATACGCCTCAGCTTTTTGTCACTCCTTTAGAATCTACACTAACTTGAAAGCTTTGTCCTTTATACTTATATCGATTACTGTTACACATGTCTCCTACAACAATAAAGATGGCAGGTTATTGCTAATGATCAAGCAGTATAAATACCCATCATTCAATTCTATCCCAATCTCTTAAAGTATTTGATTGGGGCTGTATGGTTTCAAATAAAGGATTTATTATGAAAGCTTGGATAATATATGGATTGGGTACTCTTGCAAAATTTTCTCATGATTGAGTTTACTGGGTTTATCATAGTCAATAAAAGATATAATTATCATCCAATGAATGCTTGAGATTGAAATCTGCATGTTTCCATTTTCTCCGTGGCTGTTTAACTTCTGTTCTCTTATAATTAATTGCAGGTTGGATACATAGTGACTTCATGTTTGCTCAATGAAAATCATGATTTTCTGAGACTAGCAATCAACACTGTACGCAATGATATAATTGGTCGAAATGAGACTTTCCAGTGCCTAGCATTAACCATGGTAAAGCTAAAAAAATTGCTTGAGGTTCTAGATGTTGTCCATGTAATTAGAATGGGAGAGAATTATTTCTTGATTTACAACATTGAAACCCTACATGCTTCTTGCTTAATTGTGATGCATATGGAAAGTCCAGAGCAGGATTTAGTCAATGACATTTTTCTCTTTTCTCGAGAGAAGTTCTTGTTCACATTTTTAAATATGATTCATCACTTTATAATTTATACTGTAGGCTATTGTTCCTGGATCTGCAATTGGTGGTCCTCTTATTATTATTATATTTCTTATTATTATTATGATCATCGTTATTATTTTGCTATTTTTATTATTTGTTAATCTAATGCCATGACGGACCTCAGTGTTTTAATGCTTTCTGCCTCGGATTTTGCTTTGTAGCCCTTAAAGTTCTTAGTTATTTATGTTCTGATAACTCTTTTGTTACCTTTTGTTGGGCCGATTTATGGACACCTAACGTTTCCCATATTGTTACTTTTATCCGTTGCTTAGAGTTTTCCATTTTGTTGGTCTTGTGACCTTACATCTACTCTTTTCTTTAATTGACTCTGTAGGTTGGGAATATTGGTGGGAGGGAATTTGCCGAATCTTTGGCATCTGATGTTCAAAAGTTACTTGTAAGATGAACCAGAAATTTCTTAAGTTGACTTGCTTTTAGAAAAAAAATTCTCTGATAAAGTCTGTTATTCCAGCTTTCTAGCAGCTGCAGACCGCTTGTACGAAAAAAAGCTGCATTATGTTTGCTACGTTTGTATAGGAAAAACCCTGATGTTGTCAATGTTGATGGCTGGTATGCTAGAATGTTGAAATTTTATCCCAACTGACTGTTTTATTATGTTGTTGTACTTATTCTGAATTTATTTTCTTGCCCTATGTTTAGGGCGGATCGGATGGCTCAACTTTTAGATGAGCGTGATCTTGGTGTTTTGACATCTTCTATGAGCCTTCTTGTTGCTTTGGTATCAAGTAATCATGAAGCGTATTGGACTTGCCTTCCAAAGTGTGTTAAAATATTGGAGCGCCTTGCTAGGAACCAAGATGTTCCACAGGAATATACTTACTATGGTATCCCATCTCCTTGGCTTCAGGTTTGTTCTTCTGTTTCATTCCTACAGCTTCTATGAATCCCATGCCCTTTTTTCTTGGGGGGGGGGGGGGGAGTTATGTGCCCAGTCTGATTAGTGTGTATTACTGTACAAGTATATTCTAAGTGAATAATTACTTTACGTCCCCCGTGGATATGTTAGCCCTAGGCTGCTAGCTAATTGTTTCCAATTGTTTTCTTTTCCAGTCTCTTCCTTGGGGTGGATGAATTTCGTTATTAGTAATTATCAACTCATTTTTGGTAAAGCTTATCTTGGTGTTTATTATTTTCTCTTATAACAGGTTAAGACAATGAGGGCTCTCCAGTATTTTCCTACCATTGAAGATCCTTATACCCGAAGAACATTGTTTGAGGTTTCGACTGTGCCATAGAATTCATCTTTTGACTTTTTTAATATTATTTTGAAATTGATGGAGCTTTGAATGCTGATGTCAGGTCTTACAAAGGATATTAATGGGAACTGATGTTGTGAAAAACGTTAATAAGAATAATGCAGCACATGCTGTCCTCTTTGAAGCCCTTGCTCTCGTGAGTTTCCTTCGGAGTTCTGGTTTGAGCATGTGAAATTTATTGTCCAATACGTTACCTGAAATTACAAGACTCTAAAAAAATTTACTCTGTCAAACTCAAAGCGTTGTTGTATGAAAATCTTGCTGAAATTCACCAAAACAGGGTTTTCAAATGGGTTTCATGTCTTCTATTATATGACAAGCAACGTTCTGCACCTTTTAGCATCCATTCATGCATATTCTGCCCATATGTAAGAATTTAATAGAAGTATTTTCATATGGATGGTAACACCTCTCACTTTTGCATGCCACGAGGAAAGAAAAACATGATAGTGTCAAAGTAGCAATCTGTCTGCTTATTATTTACCCTGTACATGTCACAGTTCTTATTTAGTATGCATGTTTGAAGAGTTCTTTCTTAAGTTCTGCTGTGCATTTGCTCTCCTCGTTACAGGTCATGCATCTTGACGCAGAAAAGGAGATGATGTCTCAGTGTGTTGCCCTTCTTGGGAAATTCATTGCTGTTCGTGAACCAAATATCAGATATCTTGGTTTGGTAAGTTATGGAAACATAATAACTTAGTTCTCTTTTAAATGATCTTCTTTTTGAAAAGTAGCAAATATGTTCATATGTGCCAAATAAGGGTAGTTACCTATAGCCTATTGATTTACTTATAGTTTTTCAAATGCTTGGTTGCAGGAAAATATGACTAGGATGCTGATGGTTACTGATGTGCAAGAGATTATCAAAAGACATCAGGCGCAGATAATCACATCATTAAAGGATCCTGATATCAGGTTAAGTTTCTGATTTTGCAGTTATTAGGCGTTTTGATGGTTGAGTTTCTGATTGTGCCATTTTCTAACTAACCCCGATTTCACCAAACTATCTGATAAGGAATTTGCCCCGTAGAAAATGTGTTTAAAAGGAAGACTCTGAATATTATCTTTTGAGATTGTCAATAGTTTTCATCTACCAGGGAACAGAAGCATGATTGTTGATCCATAAAAGAGCATTAGCAGTCATTTTCCAAAATGAGAGTAACTAGCCCAAGGCGAGGGTACGAAAAAGGATAAACCTTAATATTCAGATTCAGATCTAAGTGACAGCTGTCGGTTGGATTGTTATTTTTATGATTCTCTTTTGTGAATCATTAATATTCAGACTCAAATCTAGTTAACATATATTAGTTGGCCCTTGTAAGACATGCTTGTTTAAGCTGTGTTTGTAAGCATCCTTGCTTATGCTGTTTGAAAAGTTTTGAAATCACCTTATATTGCTGTCTTTTAATGAGTTCCTCATCTGACTAATTGACAAATTAGTAACTTAATTCAAGTCTGAAACCTTAATGTATACCTGAAGTCGACTATTGGCATATTTATTTAAATGGCTTTTACAGCTGTAATCAGTAACGCATGCAACTTCTGTTATTGTAATTCAATTATATTTGTTTTGAGTTGTATGTTAAGATTTTCATTTTTGTTGACTAACGCCAGTATTGAATTTCCAGTATCCGTAGGCGTGCTCTTGATTTGCTTTATGGTATGTGTGATGTGACAAATGCAAAGGACATTGTTGAAGAACTATTGCAGGTACTATAGTTTAAACATGGAAAAATTATTAGTTCGGAGTTTGGATGATCCCTTGGATGATTTATTTTCCATATAACTATTAAAATGCTGAGGCATGAGATGAGAATGTTACTGACTGTCATCTGCTTACTAGTATCTAAGCTCAGCTGATTTCACAATGCGTGAGGAATTGTCACTCAAGGCTGCCATTCTTGCTGAGAAGTTTGCTCCTGATCTCTCATGGTAAGCATCTTGGGTGAAAGCAGGATATTATTAGACATGCTTATGAGTGAAAATTTTATACCTCGGTGTTTTCTTTTCTATTGTGTTCATTAAATTTATCAAATGACTGGCTGTAGTCCTCATCAAAATAACTAGCTTGCCTAAATCTTGCAGGTACGTGGAAGTTATCCTTCAGTTGATTGACAAGGCAGGAGATTTTATTAGCGATGACATATGGTTCCGTGTTGTTCAGTTTGTTACTAACAACGATGACCTACAGGTGATCAAAAAATCTTTAACACATGCAGTTCTGTATTCAAAATATTTTCTTCTTTGATGATTTTTGTGCTGAGACTTTTATGCTTCTGACCAGCCTTATGCAGCTGCAAAGGTGAAAGAGTATCTTGACAAGCCTGCTGTACATGAGACCATGGTCAAGGTTTGTATAATTTTAGTTCTTTTTTCCGGGTGAGTTGTGTGGGCACGGAGAGTAGTATGTGGTGCACGTGAATGGCTTAAGCATTTCATGCTATTTTTTACAAAATGGCAGTAAAATGTTAGCTTCTCTGGGGTGGTACATCTATCCTAGGGCGGTAGGAAAAGTTTATGTGATTGCATTAGGCATCTTTACTCGTCAAGACTGATATTTATATTACAGCTTATCTCTTTGCAAGCCTAATTAGGGATTTTTAATTGAATTAGCATATTGGCTTCATTTGCATCAGTCATGTCCATTTTAGGGTCATTATTCTATTCTGAATTATCTAAGGGATTGGCAATCTTTTAACTGATTCTATGTACAATGGACCAAAATGAGCACCATGCTGCGTTAAGTATGGCTGCCCTTTTCTCTTGCTTGTTATTAACCAAATTCAATCAGATTTCTTGATTTGTGTTAATATCTTCCAATTAATATTTTTTAGCACTAAATTTTACTAAGATATGTATATTTCAGGTTTAGAGATTATGAGTTTACTTCAGAATTTGTATTTATCAAACAGGTCAGTGCTTACATTCTTGGAGAATACGGCCACCTTTTGGCTAGACGGCCTGCGTGTAGTCCAAAAGAAATCTTTAGCATCCTACATGAGAAGCTTCCTACAGTATCGTAAGAGACATTAAACCTTATTTTTTTCTGTTTGGTCAGTATTTGTTTCCCTATTATTTTAATGTCCTGTAATGGATATCATGTTTCAGGACTACTACCATTCCTATTCTTTTATCAGCTTATGCTAAGATTTTAATGCACACTCAGCCGCCAGATCAAGAACTGCAAAATCAGATTTGGGCAATTTTCAATAAGTGAGATTTAGTGTTTACAAATTTTTCTCTATGATTGGATTATATCTCATCTATAGTCTGTTTGAAATTTGAAAATTGCTTAACACAATTTTGTATTTGTTAACTCAGATATGAGAGTTGCATTGATGCGGAAATACAACAACGAGCTGTTGAATATTTTGCATTGAGTCAGAAAGGTGCTGCTCTAATGGATATATTGGCTGAAATGCCTAAATTTCCTGAGCGTCAGGTGGGTGTACTTTGCAATATTTATTAAGAAGCTGCCCGCTTCAGCTTTGAGTTGCGGGCAGTCCATGTAAAGTCTTGATTCAAGTGATGGTTAACCATGCTCATTTCCCCAATTTACAGTCGTCTTTGATCAAAAAGGCAGAATATTCTGAGGCTGACACTGCAGAGCAAAGTGCTATCAAGTTGCGTGCTCAACAGCAAACATCAAATGCTTTAGTTGTAACTGACCAGCGCCCTGCTAATGGGGCACCATCATCAGTTCCTGTTGGCCAGCTTAGTCTCGTAAAGGTGCCCAGCATGATTGCTACTGAGGTTAGATCTTTTGGAACCCTAGTGGCTACTTGTTTTCTAAGTTTTTGATATATTTACATATTTATAGCTTTTGTTTTAAGTCTAATTTGTAATAATATTATATTTGATTATCTTGGCAGGATCATACTCCAGCAGACCAAGCGTTATCTCATGCAAATGGTGCTTTAAGCAAAGTAGATCCACAACCTCCTTCAGCAGATCTCCTTAGTGATCTTTTGGGCCCACTGGCTATTGAAGGCCCTCCTGGTGCTGCTGTTCAATCTGAGCACGATGCTGTCTCTGGATCGGAAGGTGGTCCAGATGCAGTGGATGGTTCGGCCATAGTGCCAGTAGAAGAGCTGACAAATGCAGTTCAGGTATTGCATTCTTATATAATGTTTACCCATGGTTAAATCTCTTCATCCAAGTTCAATAATTAGTACGGAACCTTAACGTGTTTTATTTTCAAAGTTGAAGAAAGTTGTTCTAATTTGTGTTCTACACATGATGGGTTAAAGGGCTGGGAATTTTTTGTGATCCCACCTTTTTAACAGGCTTTTAACCCACTGCTTCAAAAATTTTGCTTCGGTTTTGATGACTCCATTCCTTATTTTTTCTAATTGTGCTTGCTGGTTACTTTCTGTGTTAGGCCCAGCTTTCTTTCTTTGGTTATCTTTTTTTTTTTTTTTTTATCAGTTGTTAAAAAGAAGGGTTTTTTTTTTTTCTTGGTTTCTTGTGAGGTTGAGGGGATTGTATTGTTTGGCTGCCACCACAGAA
This sequence comes from Adansonia gregorii, assembly GCA_038382025.1. Taxonomy (NCBI): domain Eukaryota; kingdom Viridiplantae; phylum Streptophyta; class Magnoliopsida; order Malvales; family Malvaceae; genus Adansonia; species Adansonia gregorii. Next base: position 7,045,449 of record JBBYHO010000021.1, read on the forward strand.
AAAGTTCTTCATGACGTTCATTGGAGGTTGCTCAGTGCTGTCAATTTTACATCTTGTCCATCTGTTTTTAGTTTCTTCATTGTATGATTATAATGCCTCACATATCCTCAAGTCATAGTACAGAGCTTTTTTTTTTTTAATTCTTTGCTTATAATTTTCAGTATATGTATCCTGCAATAAATTGTTGATGACATGCAACTGATATTTCTTAACATGAATTGAAAAGTTTAGCCTTTGTTAAATTTGCATGATGATTCTAATAAATGTTACATTATATTATGAGTTTTACTTGCTGATTTTATTACTTGCATCTGCAGCCAATAGGAAATATTGCTGAAAGATTTCATGCATTATGCCTGAAAGATAGCGGTGTTTTATACGAGGATCCTTACATTCAGGTACAAAAATCTTACTTCTCATATCATTTTCTGTAGTTTTTGTTATCTGCTAGTCCCCATTATTTCCTGAGGTTACTCTAGGATATTGTTTTGGTTTTTCAAGATGGTATTTTGGCTCTTTTAGAAGCTTCCAAAAGGTCTTTGCTGATTTTCTCATTAAACATTACTTCAGATTGGCATTAAAGCAGAGTGGCGAGGCCATCATGGACGTCTTGTTCTTTTCTTGGGAAACAAGAATACAGCTCCACTCATTTCAGTTCAGGCTCTAATACTGCCTCCTGCTCATCTGAAGATGGAGCTTTCATTAGTGCCTGACACTATACCTCCTCGAGCACAGGTGTAAAGGACTCATTCTGCTTGGTTAATGGTTATTGACAATTTTTTTTGGGTCATTTCATCCTTTTATTTTTTTTTTTTTTTGGGTATTATCATGCTTATTGTTTTCTTTTCATGGTTTGTGTAGGTGCAATGCCCACTTGAAATTGTAAATCTTCGGCCAAGCCGGGATGTAGCTGTTCTCGACTTCTCCTACAAGTTTGGAACTAATTTGGTACTTTCGGATAATTGATATATATTATATACTTCTAAACCACCAGGAGCCGGCTAACTTTTACTATGCCGGTAACTTAAAATTACCTTTTACAGGTTAATGTGAAGCTTCGCCTGCCTGCTGTGTTGAATAAATTTCTTCAGCCTATTTCAGTGTCTGCCGAGGAGTTCTTCCCCCAGTGGAGATCCCTCTCAGGACCACCATTGAAGCTTCAAGAAGTTGTATGTATACATCCTGTTTTATGTCTGTTTTATTGGTTGGGGAGTGGGAGAGAGGGAGAGAGGTGGTTCATCCTTTAGCTTCAAGAATGCTTTGCTATAAGTCGGTTAATAGTCCCATCTTTATCCTATTCCTATTGGAGTGTGCTATATATGTAGACAACCGTATATTCTAGCTCATATTTATCATTTAAAGACTACTTCATTTTCACTGCTGGGCTCCCTGACTGATCTATTTGCTCAAAATTATATGCAGGTTAGAGGTGTAAGACCTATGCCTCTTCCAGAAATGGCAAATCTACTCAATAGTTTCCAGTTAATGATTTGTGCCGGGCTTGTAAGTCCTTTCATTTAAGTAACCTTTCTGTCATTTATATAGGGATCGTTCACCATTCATTCTTTTTTTTTTTTTTTTTTCAGGATCCAAATCCTAATAATCTAGTTGCAAGCACAACCTTTTACTCAGAGAATACACGGGCCATGCTCTGCCTGGTAAGTAATATATTCTGTTCAAGCTACATGTCTGTTTTGGTAAACGGTGGAAGTTGGTCGTAAATTTGACAAGATGACATCAAAGAAACTCTTGAAATTTTCCCTTGTTTGATAGTTATTTGAACTGTATGGTTTGTGTTACATATACACACACACACACACACATTCTGGTTTAAAATTTATTCTGAAATTACCCAACTTCCTTTTTTTTTTTTGGTTCAGCCCTTGTTCATGCCTTTATCTTATTGTGTCACCCTAATTGAATTTCGAATGTAGAGAAATCTAGTTTTAGTCTTATAACTTGCACTTCAGGTGATTATGCATGAGCTTGTAGTGGCATTAAAATCTGGGGAATGTCACTTCTAACAGCTTTTTCTTCTGTAATATTCAGATCAGAATTGAAACCGATCCAGCGGACAGAACTCAGTTGCGAATGACAATTGCTTCGGGCGATCCTACATTAACATTCGAGTATGTAGCTAAATTTACACACCAAGCAAGTTGGTTTAAATTCCTTGCTTTTGGCAGATTTTTTTTTCTTACATTCTACCTGCAGGTTAAAGGAGTTCATCAAGGAACAATTGGTTAGCATTCCTACTGCTCCTCGCACACCAGCACCAGCTTCCCCACGACCGGCAGCACCTCCTGCAGCTCAACCAACTCCACAAATACCAGCGAACGATCCTGCTGCTCTACTAGCCGGTTTGCTATCATGAAAATTGAAGAATTGACTGAAATGTGAAGATTTGTTCAATATATACTTATAAACCTTGATATTTATACCGCCGGCCACCCATTTGCCCCTCGCATTAGGAGGTGCATAAGGAAAAATCACGATGGAAGGGCTCGCCGGATCATAGATTGAGCTTTAATTATGTCATCGGCTTTAGTCACAAGAGGGTTGGTTGGCATTTGTTGATTCTTTCTGAACAACGGTGAGTTATTTTTTGTTTGAGTCTTTCTTTTTCCCTTTTCAGTGCTCGATGGGAGTCGAAGGTTTTTTTCTTTTTTTTTAATTTTCTTTCCTTTCATTTTCCGATTTCTTCCCGGTTTGCCAGATTGTTTTTGTGGGTTTTTTTTTTTTTTTAATTTCTCTAGTACGATGTCGTAGCATGTAAGATATGTCATGGAGTAGGATCTGGTTGTAACAATGTATTCGTTTGGTCAATCCAACATATTTTTTAATAAGATAAGGAGTACATAGTGGGGGTAAGAAAAAGAACATTTGAAATTTGATCATTATGTAGTTTTGATTTATATATAAAATCTCGTTGTCAGTTTTATTTTCTAGTTATTCGTTTTAATTTGGGCCAATGCACTATGTAATGTGTACGTTACCCGAAACTTTGGCATTCCATTGTCATTGGTCCGGTCCGTCTGTCCCTTATCTTCGCCGACATGGGTACAAGTGATCGGCCCAAGTGGGACCATCTTATATGGTCTTTGCAATGCTAAGGAGAAAAAAACTGGGCCTGTAACCCAAAGGGTCAAGGGATAATTTTATTTTATTTTTTTTTTCATAAAAATAGGTCGTTTAGAGAGGTTGAAATTAAAATTTTAAATTTTGGTAAATTAATTTTATTTTTATACAAAATTAATTGCAACTTGAAATTTAAAAGGAAATTTATAAATATTAATATACAAATCATGAATTTAAGTTAACCTTTGGTTTTCCGAGATATAAATTAAAAGAAAAAAGAATTAAGCTTGAATTTCCCAATGAAACATGCGTCATGGCCAAAAAGAAAGATGGCGGATGAGTTATATTAAACCTAGTATTATACATACTGAAAACATTAAGCTCCTCCTGAATAAAGCAGAAAATGAGAGAATGTAACAGACAAAAATAAAGGAAAAAGAATACTTAAGATTTTAATTTATACAAAAATAATGCCAATCAGATAAGCACAACAATAAAAAACCTTGCTTATCTTTCAAGCTCTAAGTAAATTATCTAAAGCTTGTGTTACCTTTTCCCTACAATTGATGTCCAAAGCAATTGAATTCATCGTCTAAACTTAGCCTTTCTTTCTTAAAAAGCCATCTTTTCTTTGCTTTTTTTTTTTTCCTTCTAAAAATGCAAAACAATCGGAGGAAAGAGTTTCGTGAAGCATCAACAAAAAAAATCCACAGCGAAAAAATGCAGAAACTTCTTTAGCTTCTAGAAACCATAACAATGGGGCATTGGGATTCAACTTTCCTCCAACAGCATAACTTTAATGACCGGTATAACAAAGAATTGTCACCTTTGACTCACTTGGGCGACCTCTTGAGAATTAGACCAACAAATAAAGCTCACAATCTCAAAACTTGCAAACCATTGTGCCAATTAGCGCCATTCTCGGCATCGGCCACACCTCCAGTTGCTTTCTGAAGATGATGGAGACTCCTCCCAAGGAGAACAATGACCGTGCATCAAAAACCCACAAATATCACAATAAAGTTCAGGGGCAGGATCATTCTGTAGACACACATGACAATGCGGTGCAGTAACATCGGAGTTCATGTGTTCTACTTGATTATCAAAAGTATCAGTTCCACACTGTTCGGAGACCCCATCCTTCGAAATTGAACAAGATGCATTCTCCCAGTTTCCTGCTCCATCCCCCGTTGTGTCATTTCCATCAACTTGACCACCATCATCTGATGCCAGCAGCTCAGTAAAAGAGAAATATGTCTGTGGTTCAAATTCCATATCCTCGTAGTTAAGACTTCCATAATCAAATAGCAGCTCACTTTCAAGGCCATTGCCAGAAACATCCCATTCTGCAAAAGGAAGAGATGAATCCTCCTTTGGCTCTGCAAGACCCTTGGGTTCAGGACATGTAGACAATTCAACATGCTTGACATCACTGCCGGCAAGAACATCCACCTCAGCTTCCCGCTTCATGTGCCTTCTGACTGGTAACTTCTGCAGCCCAGGGCCAGAAGCACTATTCAATTCAACATCCACTTCCGAAATGTTCTCTGTTTTTTGCTCAACTTTTGGAAGGGAGAAAAGAAGAGGATCATTAGAATATTCAAGCTCATCCTCTGTGGAAATAATCGGAGTAACAGGATTACGCTCCTTAATGACAGAAATAGTTCCAAAATCAGAATCTGATGCTCCAATTCCCAGTCCCTGTTTCTGTGGCTTTCCAAACCGTTTCTTGCGTTTTTGCTCTCTAAGTTCAGGGTCCATGAAAGGACACTCAGGTCCTCCTATCCTTCGGCACTTGCAACATTTGAACCCAACCACCTCAGAAATCCTAGACTCCTCAAGTTCAACAGCTTCAGCATGGTACCACTCTGAAAAAAAAAAAGGAAAAAAAAACCAGAGACATTCGTCATAACCTAAAATCAAAAGAATATTTAAAAAAGAAATGACATTAACAATATATAGCATACTTCCGCAAGTTTTGCAGTGAATATACATCAGATCAGAATTATAAGGTTGTTGACAAAGCTCACAAATAGGCTTCAAAAAGTGGTTATTCGAACCACCCTTCATGAGAATGTTTGCAAGCCTGAAGTCAATTCCTGTTTCATCACGGTTCTTTTTCCTCCATATGACACCCCAATTACACAACTTACTTCGCTTCATTGCTGAGCCAGAAAGAAAAGCAGATTGCTTCGTATCGGAACTTCTTTCCTGAATTCTGATGGAATTCTCCTTACTTCTGATAGAGGCCATTGGTTTCATGGGTTGAATGGAACTTTTAACCTGCATGCCTTTGGTGACTGCTGGCGCACTGTGACAGTCTTGTCCTTGCAAGGGCAACAGAGTGGTTGGAGACTTGGTATTAATTTCATTTTGACAAAGAATTTTGGCACGGTAACACTGCTTGCAAATGATCAAGCACTCAACTTTCCCATTCATATGCATTGAGTTTAAAGTACAGTCCTGATGGCAAAAGCCTGATCACAAAATAACAAAACAAAATTATTTAGACACATTCAAACCCCAACCTAACTTTTTAACAACAAAAAAAAGGAAATCCACGGAGAGAAAGCCAAAGAGCACCCATTCCTGGTGGGTTGCAGATTTCTGTTGCAAAAATGTTGATATGCTACTCAAATGACTTTATCTCACACATTTTCATGATATAAAAAACTAACTGGAAATCAATGGGTTTGGAATTGGATGGCTAACCAGCTAACCAAATAAGAGCCAGATTCATGGTTATCACTTTAGGCCCAGTCCATACAAACAATTAATGAAACAAATGAATTATTAATGATAAAGCAGCTTTTCACAAGTGCTAATAATCTGCATATCTTCCCCTGAATCCAAATTTTGCCACAAAGGGACAAATTCACTTTGTCAGAACCATAGGATCAAGTTTCCCCCAGCTCAAAACTGCCCAAATAATCAATTGCTACTAAAGATACAAGAAAAAATTAAGACAGTTTCAGATTTTCTTCTATTATTGCTATTTAGATTCATTTATAGTGCAGTAATTGAAATTTTTTATACTTAAAGCCAATCAATGTTATTAAACAGGATGATCATTTCTATACCGCAACATTACAGGAATTCTCCTTATAATATTATTTATCCAACAAGACTCACTTCCTTAGAGGAAAATTGTAAACCCAAACCAAGAACTGCTAGCAGAACACCCCTCAAACATGTGAAGTACAAACTTGAAATGGAAATATAAAAGGTCAAACTATGCATTCACAAACAAATGAAGACCTATAAATAACGGGGAAGCCCTACCCTAGCTTCTCTGGATTACCTATAACAGAATGGCTTGTCCTTTTTCAATTAATAATTTAATTGCAAAAACAATACACAGTGCGACTGGATTATGCAATAGAGAGGCAGGCTACCTAGCTACAAGAAATTATGAAAATAATTCACAAATTAGATGCTGAAAAAAAAATTAGAAGAGATGATTTGGAACCCCCAAGACAAAATTGGGATATATTGACTTCCACGATAAAAGATAATGTAGAATAAGAAGTCTAAAGAGTGTTAGCATACCTTGGCATGTGCCACATTTGACCGCATTCCTGATGATTGCATAACAGAAAAGATAAATAAGCTTAAGGAAAGGAAGTGGAGAAAACAGTAGTTTCGATATAAATAAAAATAATATTTGACTGCAGTATAAGATGATTACCTCAACAAAACATCCATTTGACACGAAGCACAATAACACTTCTCTAACTTATCTCTCTTAGAGGTCAGATAAGCAAAAATATTCCTACGGGAAGCTTTCAACTGCCTTTGTTGCAACTCAGATAACTCACTGAAAGGCTTCTTAACTGATTGCAAAACTGCAACGCTCATTCTTTCTTCATATTCTTTAATTAAATATAAAGGGATGTGTGTCAGAAGGAACCAATATTTCTCCTTTCTGTCTTCAGTGTGCTCGATGTTAATTATGTTCTTCATGACACGTGAAGGAAGATGCTTTTGATTTACAAAAGCAACTCCATACTGGATCTTGTTTTCCACAGATTTCTTATCAATGATACTTGCATTTCTAAAAACAGATGCTTCTGTCTCTAAGCCTTTTCCATCTGGCGTGTTATGCTCAGGACGAACAAGATCATTCCATCTCACGTGAAGATCTAGGTATCTAACCTGAACCAAAATCCAATTTAATTTGTTAAACTTCCCGACAATCCAGTATGCTGTAGTACACAGGATTACAGGAATGGTTCATTCGAACATAGTAATTTATGACAAACCTGAAGTGCAAGCCGTGCTGCACTTTTACTCCTTTCTACTGCAGCTCTCCAAATTAATTGTCTGCTTCTTTTAGGAATCTCAAAATCATCCGCGTAATTAATACCAGAAATCTTTCTCACACCACCTAATAAGTCACAAAACCAGAACTCTATTATTTTCTTCACTTCCACCAATTTCATTATTATACAGAAAAGCAAATTAGACTTTCTTTATTTCATAGACACCAAAGATACCTTGCCGCGCAGCTTTTCTAACCATTGAGCCAGGCAAAATTGCTTTCTGGAATACATGGGTTGATAGCTTCCCTCCACGCCACCAGTCAAAACTTTTATCATTGCAGTCACCGGCTGCAGCTTCGGATGCAAGAAAATGTTTCCTACGTCGCCTTCCACCTGGTCCACGTTTTTGTGGCAATCCCACAGAGGATGGAGTGCTTTGAATCACAGAAGAATCTACTAAACAATCATCCGTTAGCTTGATCCAGTCCACAGAAAGAGCATTAACAGAAATGTTCTCCTCAAGCTGAAATGGAAACCAAAAACCACATCAACCAAAATATAGAGAACAAATCTATATCATCTACTACATCCGGGACCACACACCACATCAACCAAGAGCAATCAATTATACAGCAAATGGCTTCTCATCAAATTTCATGTATTAGCTTACTACTTTAAAGAACATGTTACAAGTTTACCAGGGTTACGAGAAAGTTAAAAACTCCATATTACTAATTAGAATATGAAAATAAAAGGATGCTATTTAAATGTTTCAACAACTAAAGCTAAAACTGAAAAAAAAAGGTGATAAGAGCAGGAAAGGAACAGGAGCAAAATAACTAAGTGGCCTTCTTAAGCAGTTGAAAAGTGAATAAAAGTGAGGTTAGACTAGGTTAGGTGTGTAAAAAGCATGAGCAAAGAATAGGCAAATGATAAAATTGAAAAAACTCATCATCCTGTACCTATTAAGCAAAAGTTTAAATTAGTAAGATCCAACTATAATTCAGTAAAGAATATGATAAAAACTAATAATCCACAAAGGAAAAGAAATAAACTCACACCTTCCACATTAGTTAAGTTCTAAAATAATCCAAAATTTTAAAGCATACTGTAATTGGGAAAAAAAATAGGTGAAGATAACATGTTCTTGGCTGACAGTATGCCAGGAAACCTTGACCCAAAAAAAAGGGTGAAAATCAAGAAAAGGTGCTTTTAACAGATAAGCATGAAGGAAATTAACAAATATATTTGTAAAACTCACATCAAGCAAGAGGACTTTTATTGCACTACAGGTAGAAGCTTCTTCCAATTTTCTACGCCATTGTTTCCTGTAATCTGGCTTTAGGAAGGAACCAGATACAAGACCACGTAAGGTCTCCTCCAAGTATAAAATATATGTTGAAATGATAGGAAGACTACCCTCTCCATTCTTTAGAGAAGGAAGTCCAATGAGGATCTTATTGGCACTTTTGGTGGCAGTGGAGAAAGCAGAATTCAACATGCATCCTCTCTTGCTTGAACCTAGGAGCTTGCAAGAATGACACCAGCCACACCTTTCCCTTGGACTATCCAACAACTTCTTTTCAGCACTTGGCCAGAAAAACCGTGGGGCTGCTAATGAGAATGCTTTTACTTGCAGCAAAATGTCACTTGCAGATGTAACTTTTCTGACACTGCCTGATTTGTTTACCTCAGAAACCTGACTTTCCTCTGATAAAAGAACAGCCAGCTTAGCAGCTGCAGTAGCAGCAAAATGCCCATGATTATAGTGATTTACATAAGCTTGTGGTTTGAAAGAAATCCCCTTGTATACATAACCCACTGCAGAATTTCTTGTGTCCCTTCCAAAACCCACATGATTGCCCCCTTTGCTCTGGCAAAACATATTTACTTGAAAATAGATACCATTTGCCGCTCCACCATAACTGTCACTACTGTTTCCCGAGGCACATGAAGTATGATCTATGGTACTTAATCTGTCAACTAAGCTTTGGTGGGTTGTATCAGAGGCAGCTTGCTGAGTAACTGAAGCAGCAGACATGGCAGACTCAATATAAATCTGCTCAGATAGCTTCTTATTCATTCGGGGATGATCCTTCCCACCATTGACCAGAGATCCAAGAAGGTCAGTTTGGTTCATTGCAAGAACAGAAGTATCCGGACACGAAACTCCTACATTGCTTCCGCTGAAACTACTTGCATTCTCAACATCAACTGAATCCAAAAATTTATGACTTCCCTTTCCAGAAGGCAGATGTGATCCAGTAGAAAATTTTGCATCTTCCTTCATATTTGCTATATTGCCACCAATTTCAAGGGAAGAGAAAATATTTTCTGGGACATTCCAATAGTGTATAATTGCTTTGCATATATCAAAGTATAATGTTTTGTGTTCAATGGAGGAAGAAAGCACCTGGAGGACTTTGGGAACATCATTCAGATTGTAGTATCTGACATATGAGTCAACGTCAGGGGAAGCCCTGAGTCTGCAATATGAATTTTGAATTTGTAAAAAAAATGTAGAACAGATTGAAAAGCTAATTAAGAAAAAAAAAAAAAAAGAGGAGGCATCAGTGTTATACATATCAGCAATTCAGCACACTGAGCAACTTAAGTCAAAGGCAGTAGGAAAATGAACAAAAAATAATAGAACAAAAAAATAATCAATTAAATAATAGAACAAAAAATAATCAGAGGGCAATTTCAAGTCAAAGACAAGAATGTGTTTCCCAGACAGATACCACTCAGATGAGATGTTGAACTGACAAACAGGAATTGTTAATACCGTAGAATAAGAAATAAGTTTAAAAACTTACACTAACAAGTGATTACAAGTACCCAAGAAGACTTGCCCATATAAATCAACGCCAAAAAGTTCTGCTCCTCTAAGTGATGTCTTTACTGCAATTGCTGGTCCCATTTTATCAATTGCACATTCTGGACAATACCAGGGCCCTTCGGGTATATACATTTTCATGACACCTATACATCTTGAATGATATGCAGATGGACACCCATCACAACAAAGCAACGTCCCATCCATGCCACAAAGACGGCACTCATCAATATTTCCATCTACATCAGTATCAACACCAGCGGTCCCCCCAGTACTTCTCAAACCCAAAGAACATATTCCAGAAGATGACTTGACCTCATGGCTTTCTGCAATAATCTCCATTGCCTCCCTCTCCTTGCTTGCTGAAGTTTTAGAATATATAGGATGAACCCTTCTAGGTCCTTTTTCAAGAGGATCACTCACAACTGCATCAGGATCTACTCCCACTTCCGTTGCCTCTCGCATGTCAATTTCAGCTCTCAGCTCTGCATATTCTAATACATCATCGCATAGAATTTGTAGAATCATCAGCTTTCTGCTCACAGGTAAGGAATAGTACTCTCTCTGAGAGGCATCTTCATAAAATATTTTCCACTCAGGTCCTCTTGCATATCCCATCACAATAAAATACTGGACCAAATAAACAGGCCAAGTCAGTGTATCGAGCAAGCTCCAATCGAGGCACCTGCAGATAAAGAATGTAACAATTATTTTGAATTTCTATAGATAAACGAAACTAAGCACATTATTTCTTTTTTTTTTTTTTTTTGGTGGGTGGGGAAGGTATTAGATGCCTTGAAAGTTGAACCCAAACAGCAGTTCTGCTCCAAAGAGAGATCAAGCCACTCTTGGTTGCTTTCAAATGGGAGGAAAAAGTGCACAATTGCATCATGATAAGTATTTGGCACTTTTAGTCACCCATAAAGCGCGCACACACTCATGGAGGATTGGAACAAGTGTTGATTTTCTTTCAATTTTTAAGGACCAAGTACCAGCATGCTTTTTAAGCAAAAATAATAATAATAACAGTATAGCAGATTGTGCTGGCAATCAAATTTTGCAATAAAACATCCCAATCACTAAACCATCAAATAATTAAAACAATATACTAAAGCTTAATTATCCAGTGATATGAGAGAATGCATAAACATACCTCAAGCATTTTGATGCAAGCTCTGAGCCTTCCAAAGAGATGGTTTCAAGATGACAACTCAATGCTTGCATCAAAGCAACATGAATAGCATCCAATAATGAGTTTGGACCAGAGCAATTTAATGACCCCACAAAATCATCCAATCCAAACGGGCTCAAAAACAAAATGATGCTAAAGGACCTTAGAAAACCATACACAGAAAACAGATGCGAAATGCACTCCTCTGGTACACCAATTGTCCCTGAAGAAGGAGGCAATAGAGGGGGTGGAATAAGTGGAATCTCAGACTCCCAAGACAATTCCCTACCGTGTGCATACTCACAGGAATCACTGGAAGAATCGGCATCATCTTTGACTTGCTCCCCGTCATTCTCCACCATCCCACCACTCAAGTCACTTAAAGCTGAAGTTTCCACGTCATCAGCTTCATTTTTCAAAGCCTCCACTTTCTTCTTTTCCTCCTCCAACTCGCTCTCCTTTGCAATCCTTTGTAAGACTAATTCATCTAACCTAACTTTTCTTCTACTCAAATCCTCATCGAAATACGACTCTTCTAAAATCAATTCACGAAGCTCCCCACTTTCCAGATCCTCAAAATCACCATCCTCATAATCTACTCTATACAATCCAGTATTGTAGGAAACAATCTTCCCCAAAAAAACACTTTCCCCAAACTCTTTCAACACGTATCGACCTACAAGGGCCACGGATCTTGTCTCCAAAACCCGCCTTTTAGTTTTGGAATTATTGGAACTCGTATCAACGGCGGCAATTTCATTTTCTTCTTCTGGTCTCCGACGTTTCCTCGGCCTACCTCTAGGTCTTCGCACCGCAATCTCCATTGATCGACCGGCCTGATTACAGATCGAATCGAGCCTTCAATTTCATAAGAAAAACTAGTTTCAAAACAGCCCGTTAGGGTTTCTAAAAATCCTTTTTTTCCGCAATAAGGAACTGATTGGCGCCCTTTTTTTTTTGACTTTTTGAGTGATCTACGGCCCTTGGAGATGCTTTAAAATAAGTTCTAATTGACGATTATATAAATCGTAATTTTTCCAAAAAAAAAAAAAGATGAAAATTAAAATTCGGAGAAAGAAGTCAGAGTAATTTTTAATCAAAGGCAATTACGAGGAAGAATTTTGGAGAAATACCTGGTTAGGGTTTGATAACCGCCATTGAAATTTTCCTCTCGAGATTTCAGAGATTTGAGGGAGGAAGAGAGATTAAAGAGACCTAATAGGAGTGAACAACGGCCTCCTTAATTGTGCGTGAGAAAGTGAGACTGACTCAGGACTCGGTTGTTTGAGTTAACGACTGACTCGTCCGAGTTGGAGCGTGAAAATCCTGACATTCTATGATTTTCTTGTGCGCGATTTTGCTTTTGTATAAATGGGAGGGATATTGTAACGTGAGGACATCCTCACGGTTATGATTCATTAAGGTTTTCATGATGGAACTGCTATTTACATTTTTATTTGTTATTTTAAAAATTAAAATATTTAACTTTATTAATAAAAATCCATATTAAACACTTCATTCTTCAGTCATATACGGGAAAAAGAAATTAAAAATAAATGAGATTTGTTTTTTTAAATTTTAAAGAATATGGCCTTCATTAAGTGTAAATTCCTCATTTATTTTTTTCACATATTATTATATTTTTAATTTTAATTACTTTTAAATTTTCCTTTTATTTATTCTAAAATTAATTAAATTAAAAAATATAAGATAAACCATTATTTAACCTTTTTATTGTACTTAAAGCTTAAAATGTTATTATAAACTTTCCATCGCTCTTATATGTTCAAACTACCTATTCATAAGAAGAAATATCAATGAATTACATACAATGAATAAAGAATTATATGTAGTAAATGATTAATGAAAATATCTATTTAATTTAATGATGTAGTTTTTAATATACAATTAAGATATAATTTAAAGTTCAAATAACATAATTTATGAATAAATTATAAAATTAACATAAATCAATTTTTATTGATTTAATTTAATTTTTTTATCATTTTTTATTAAGTGTATGAAATTTTAAAGATTCACAGTATATCAATTTTTTATACAAAATAGATTAGACAAAAAAAATTTATTTTTAATTTAATTGATTCGATTAATTAATTTAATTCTTTCAATCATGCTTTTATAATAATTTGTCCAAAACTAATCCATCCCTAATTTTCAAAAACAAATAACAAAAACGAAAGCTAATTTGTCAATTTATGCTCGTAGAAAAAAAGAAATTAATTTTTTAACGATGTAAAAAAAAAACATTAACGTACAATAACAAAGTCGAACCAATTTCACGAAACGCCAAATGCTAATGACATACACGATTCATTCCAACCTCAACACAAAAAGTTAAAAAGAGAGCACAGGATCGAATCGACTCAGTGTACCAGCAAGGCAACACGGAGTTAGTCCGATTACTCAAAGCCCCCAAAGCCAAAAGAGTTTAATTTTTTTTTTTGTTTTTTTTTTTTTTAGCATCTGCGCACGCTTTTGTTCCGTCCTCGTACATCCATAGCGGGCCGGGTACAGGGAAAAACAGAAAATTTTGGATAACACAAGCAAAATTATTATGGTATGGCGGGAAAATTTCCCAATTTTTAGCGGCAAATTGTATTCTTTTAAATCTCTGAAATTGAATTATTAATTAAAATGTTAATGACTCGAGATGGCAACGGGTAGAATTAGTACAAAGAGTATTAATATTAACATATACTAAAAAAGCAATGAGAATGTTGTAACAAATATTTTGTTTTCTTAACTATAAAGAAAAAAAATTTGCAGTGTTAGACAATTAAATTAATTTTTTTATTTTTATATATTTTATACTTTGTTAATTGAATAGTTGATTATTGTTTTTTTTAACTTAAATTATGTATACAAAACTCTTAATATATATCGAAAAGCATATTATTTTCAATCATATGATAAAGATATTGGAGAGATTTAAAATGTTTACATATATAAATTTTAATGATCATTTTAAACTATTAATATGACATAAAACTATAAAAATATATAAAATAAATTAATTTTACAACTTATATATATGCATTTTTTATAGGGTATGAAAGGCATTGAATAATTATAAAATGAAGAGTACTATAGAAATAATTATTTTATTTAATTTATATTACATTATTATTTAAATTTCATTCATATTAATATATGCCTGATTAAAACTTTGATAGTATCAAAAGTAAAATCAACAATAACTACTACTGCAAAGAAGTTCAAATATATTGGATAGTTGGGTGTTTTATTCTCAAAACTATAACCTAAATTAGGCCCAATTCATGCCCACAATCACTAACAAATTTGATTTTTTTTTTATATTTTAAAATTAAAATCTTAATTGCAATATTTTTTTATTTAAAAAAAGTTTTAAATAAATTTATTAATTTAGTTTAAAAGTGTGATATTTAAAATATATTATTCATATACACAATAACGTGCATGCAAATATATACAGTCAAATTCATTACTTAAAAAAGAAACAAAAATCAATAAAATTAAAATTTGTATTAAAAATTCAACATTGAAAATTTTAGGCTTAATAATCCCATGAAACAATACTACTATACATTATATTTTATTGTTATCCTAAAATCACCTAACATAATAATGTTTAGCTTAGTTTAGCATTATTGTTGGAAAAAGCTTAGATTAGAAAAAGTGTGGTAAAAAATGTTATCTAAGAACTTTAACTTTTAAATATTTAGAATAAAAAGGTACTTTAAGAAATTAAAATATAAAAAAATATATTTATAATAATAAAAATTAAAATAAGTTAGTATAATAAGGTTATTTTATCTAAAAATTAATTTTCTTGGCTTTTTGGTTCAAATCATGATTTTAAATATCATAAGCTAAAATTTTGTATTTCTTTAACATTGCATTTAGTATAAAAATAATTTTTAACTTTAAAAGTTGTGTCAATGATATTAAACATGACCTAAATAAAAAGAAAATATGAACTGTATAAAAGTGGGGCTTTTTATGCAAATAATATATACTTTTTTATGTACGAAAATAGGCCAAAATCAGATTATTTATCGAAATAGGCTAAATTTTTAATTTAATTGAGAAATTGTCATTTCATTTGATGATTTTTCAACTAATTTCAAATCAATTGCAAAATCCGATCACCGAAGACAGATTTTGGAGAGAATAATTAGGAAATCGCCATATTGCATGGTGATTTCCCAATATAAAATTTTTTTTTTCAATTTTTGATTTTTCTTTTTTGTTTTCAGAAATCGTCAATTCATGTGGCGATTTCTTATTACGTCTCACAGTTTATAAGTTTTAGGTTTTATTTGTATTCGAAAGTACATGACTAATTTTTAGGTTTTATTTTTATTCGAAAGTACGTGACTAATGTATGAAAATTAAATTTTTTTGAAATAAAATAAGTTGATAAGACTAATG
>JBBYHO010000021.1:7072021-7094219 GCA_038382025.1 Adansonia gregorii
ATATAAGTTTAAAATTTAAATAATGACATTTACATTATTTTTCCTCACGCTTAAAATTGCAGTCTAGTTTATCTCTTTTATATATATATATATATATATATATAAATATATTTGTTACTGTCCTCAGCTAATATGCACACAACAGACCTACATTACATTTTGAAGATTCATGACTCATCCATACTGAGAGCTTTAACTTGAATTAAAGATTTTTAACTCAAACATCTAAATTTAACTGCCTGAATTGGAATTGAGGTCAAATGACAGATGCCAAGAACCTTTAATGCTATTCCTTTACTGCCAATGCAGATTCAATTAATTAATTCTCAATATAATAAATGCATTGGTAAAATTTTTCTTTTTTTTTAAAAAAAAAAGGAAGAAAAAAGTGGTAAAAACCAATTTGACTGCTTTAAAGGTCGGACATTGAAATTAATCATTTGGGACTTTAAGTAAATAGTATAGCTTTGTTGATGTAAGATCGAGGAGCTTGTAAAGCTATCAAAAAAAATAATTGAATTGTATTCATAAATACACAAAAAAAATTAAAAAGATATAAAAAATTTTACTTTTAAAAAATTATTTCGATACTTAAATGAATAAATATTTAAAGAATTATTAGTACTTTCCATTGAGATTAATTTCTTGAACATAATTTGGAGGCAAAAGAAAAAAAGTATGTAATTTATTCCCAACTTGTTGAAGGGAAAGGACATTGCTTCTATTGGATTTTACCAAAATGCCAAATCTTTTAAAGGACCATCAATTGTTAAAAGGCATTTTAATTTTACTAGTTTTTTTTTTATTTTGGGGAGGAGGGGGGGAGAGGGTGAATTTCCTTAATATGAATGATAAAATGTCCCATTAATTGAAAATTATTCAAATTAGATCCCAACTCAAAATTGTAAAAAAAAAAATAGATTGATAATAATATTTGAAATAAAAAAATTATTTTATTTAAATTTTTATTCCTTGCGTGTCGTTTCTTCCATTTTTTTTTTTTAAATAGATATTGTACGAAGCAAATCTTGTATAAAGCAACGACCTCACAAGTAGCATTGGCTTAATTAATTTTTTTATAATACTTAAAACAAATATTGTTAAGAGGCAATCAATGTATGATTTATTTATTATAAAAAAGCTTTCTTTCTTTTTTTTTTTTGGTATTGTTGGGTACCATCGCAGGTAATTAGATTTACGAAGTTATTTATTTAGTTCGATTGAAATTAAGTTGAATTAAAGGGGAAGATTTTTTAATTACAATCAAAATAGTTCAATTAGATTTGAAATTCGATTTCATTAATTAATTTTTAATTTAAATTTAATTATAAATATATATTAATATAAAATTAAATTTTTATTCGATAAATGAGTTTTTTCAAACTCTACATATCAAATTTCAGACAATAAATTGTTTAGTACCTCATAAAAAAGAAACTATATTACTACTTATCTTAATATTTTAAAGTTGAATTTATAATTATGTCTATAACCCCCAAAAAAAAAAACTTTCATTATTTTGTTTTTCGATTGTATTACGAAAAGTAGTACCAAATGAAGAATAAAAAAGATGTTGTTCATCCAAGTTACTACCAAAATTTAGTAACTTTTAATGATTTAAGATCGTGCATTTAGTTATTATGTTAAAAAAATTTAAAAATTGAATTAATTGATTTAGTTGGAGGAATCGATTAAATAGATTAACTTTTATGATCATAACTGAATTAATCAAACTGATTAAATTTCAATCGATTCGATCAGTTAATTCGATTAAAATAATTCATTAGATCTTGGACTAGTGGATTGCATATTTGATTTGAATATAAATTTAATTGGGCTATGATTATATGAAAATATATAATTATTAAATATTAAATATTAAAAATTCGATTAATATAATTGATTTAATTAATAATTTTATTGATTGATAATTAACTGAATTAATTAAATAAATTAATATAAAAATTAACATAATCATTAAATCAACTAAACTGAATTAAATTAATTAAATTTTATTAATTAAATTAATTTAAATCGACGAATGATCGTCTCTTAAATAATTCCTTAAAACTTAAAAAAAGAAAAAAAGTAGCAGTGATAAAATTTTCCAACTTCCTAGTTGGACGCTTCCGTCCCGTGGCCGTCCTTCGCCATTATTAACAGTTTCAAGTTTAAACTTCGAGCTTCACAAAAATCAAATGAAAGAGAGAAAAAAAAAAGAGAGAGAGAGAGAGAGAGAGAGAGAGAGAGAGTGAGAGAGAAAACACCACTCCACCACGCGTTTTTCGTTATGATGATTTGAAGTTGCAGGCAAAGATTTAGACAAAAAAAAAAAAAAGCCTGACAGAACCCGAAATCATCGTATCATTTCTTTCTTCTTCTTCTTTTTTTTTTTTTTTTGGTTTAATATTATTTTTTCTTTTACTTTTCCTGCTTATCATTTGGCTTGTCCCATTGCCTGACTGCCTCTACCTCGTTCCTCTACTTCTTGGCCGGCTAAAGCAACGCCCTTCCCATCTTCCCATCACTTCCCTTTTGTTTCCCTTTCTTTGTTTTACCTTTTTTTTCCCCTTTAACTTTGACCCACATTTTTTCATTATTTAATAGAGGGAGAGACATGGATTCTGTTTACGTTTACCCCTTGCCTGGTTGTTTCCATATCGTGATCTGAGCATGCTTTTTTTTTCTGTAGCATTAAGCATGTTTATTTGTTCTCTTTGTTTAGACCAAAGAAAACTTGTGTGTTTTTCATTTTATTGTATTTTGCTTTGTTTATAATGTTTAAAAATGTTTGGTTTGGTTTAGTTTAGTTCAGTAGTATATGTATGGTCCATGCAATGGACATGGAAATGGAGTTCCGGCTTTTGTTGGAGGAAAACAAGGCACTTGGGAGTTTTATTTTCTTAGCTGTAAAGTTCCACTGTTGCTTCCCGCACGCCCCCATTTAACCTTTGTCCCCTGCATCAGTGTGGTTCTCTTTTTCTTTGTCTTTTTTTTTTTTTAAGAAATTTTAAATTTTAATCTTTATGAAGAATTATACTGATTTGCTTCCTTCATTTTAAAATTTTGATATTTGGGGGATTTTTGCCTTTTCTGGGAAGGGGGGGGGGGAGCATTTATTATAAGACAAAGACCTCAATTCAAAGTTGGAGTCTTTCCCCTTTCTCTCTCAGTCATGGCACCTGCAAAGGTTTCCGGGTTTTTTAAACAAGGAAATGACTGGTAAGCTCCAACACTTGCTCTTCTACACTTCTATCTCTCTAGTCCATCTTCTAATTGAAGTTTGTTTACAGTTCTTTGCTCTATTTTCCTTTCTGGGTTGTCTTACTTTTTCTTTTCAATTTTGTGACAAAATTGGAAATATTTACTCCTTTTTCCCCTCTAATTTTATGAATGATCAACAAAGTTATGAGCTCTGTGTGTTTTGACCAAATTTTGAAGAGAGACATTAGGTTGGGGCTATTAGCAAAGTTATTCATTTTCTAATGGAGTTAAAAAGAACTACGGTTTATAATGTGGTTTTTTTTATGGGTTTTGTAGGTTTTACAATGCAGGGTTGCCGAGTGATTTAACCATTATTGTGGATGGTGTGAACTTTCATCTTCATAAGGTAAGTCAATTTTTCAGCTTCCGCACTTATCCGAGGTTTTTATTTTTTTATTTTTATTTTTTGTTTGGTCTTTGAGGCATTTACTCTTTACTTTTGTAAACAGCTTGACCTAAATATTGCATTGCTATGACCAACGTATTCTATTTCATGTTTTTATTTTGTTGTCAATGTTTTCATTCTGGAGCTAGATGATGTCATGTGATTATTGTTGTTCCTGGACTTTTTGGTCGAAAGATTATTGTTTTTCTTTATTTGCTATGATCATGTAGAGGCATTTTATCATTGTTTTCTTCCTCGTATAATCGAGCTATATGATAGTTGAGGACTGCGTGCAGACAGAGGAGCAGAGATTTCTAAACGATTGAAAAAGAAGAAAGAATGAGTAAGACTGTAATCCGGAATCTAATTTAGATTAACTTTTTATAAGACAACCTTTTGCAGTGTATTGCTCGGTAATGTGTAAATGTATGAAAAAAAACAGGAGTCATTAACCTTCTGTTCGTTTCTTTCTTTCCTTTTGTCTACTTTCTTAATTTTTCTTCCTTTTATTTTCTCTGATTATTTTGATGATCCATGTTATGTTTCTTGGTAGAGTTCCTGCAACGGCTAGGTAATTTTTCTATTGTTTTGGCCGATGCAATTGTCGTAAACTTGCTTTTTTCTCTTTCTATTGCACCCTAGGTCTAAGACCTATATGGTGATGTTATTTGATAAAAATGTTATGCTGTATGATTGTCTATGACTGCAGTTTCCTCTCATGTCAAAATGTGGGAAGATCGCTTCCGTCTTTGAAGAACTGCAGAGAACTCATGATAAGACTTTTACCACAAAGCTCGAAGAATTCCCTGGTGGCCCGGACACTTTCTTGTTTGCTGCAAAATTCTGTTATGACATTCGGGTGGAATTCACAGCAAGAAATATAATAATGGTCTATTGTGCCGCAGACTACCTAGAGATGACAAATGAGTATGGGGAAGATAATTTACTTTCGAAGGCGGAAAATTTCTTCCACAAAAACGTACTTCGCAACTGGAAGGATTGTATATTGGGTTTACAGAGTTGCGAATCGTGCATGGCAAGGGCAGAAAAGCTCCACATATTACAGAAATGTTTGAATGCTGTATCTATGATGGTTTGTACAGATCCTAGTTTGTTTGGTTGGCCAATGATGATGTATGGTAGCCTACAGAGCCCTGGTGGAAGCATTCTATGGAATGGAATAAACACTGGGGCGAGAATACGAAGCGCAGAATCTGACTGGTGGTTCGAAGATATCTCGTATTTCAGTGTGCATTTGTTCGAAAGACTTATTAAAACAATGGAAGCGAGGGGTATAAGATGCGAACATCTAGCAGGTGCCATAATGTACTATGGAAGAAAGTATCTACCGGGTCTGGGCCGATGGCAAAGCATGCAGGGTGGCAAAGCCAGGACTGTTGCAAGTTTTAGCTTGACGCCTGCCACTGTTGATCAGAAGGTTTTATTGGAAAGCATTGAAAAGCTTCTCCCAAAAAAGAAGGGCAAGTCCTTCTGCCGTTTTTTACTTGGACTTCTTCGTGTTGCATCGATATTAGGTGTCAATCAAACCTGCCAGGATTCTTTGGAGAGGAGAATAGGAATGCAGCTGGAACTGGCTAGCCTAGATGGTCTTTTGATTCCTTCTTACTCAGATTCTGATACTCTATATAATACCGATTGTGTTGAACGGATCATCCGTTATTTCATGTCCTTAGAATCGGGGTTAACATTATTTTCACCACCATCATTAGATCTAGAATCATCACCAGCATCTGAGCCCTTAATAAAAGTTGCTAGATTAATGGATAGCTATCTTGCAGAAGTTGCTTCTGATGTAAATTTGAAACCGGGAAAGATACGTTCTCTTGCGCAGGTCCTTCCAGAATCTTCAAGACCTTTGCATGACGGCCTATACAGAGCACTGGACATTTATTTCAAGGTTTAAATTTACTGAACTGACTTTTATTTAGATCGAGTTTATTGTTTTCAAGGATTGTAATTATTACTACCATTTTGCAGGCGCACCCTTGGCTTTCTGATAGAGAGAAGGAAGACCTTTGCAATATCATCAACTACCAGAAACTCTCCGTCGATGCCTGTGCACATGCTTCCCAAAATGAAAGACTGCCACTCAGAGTCATTCTGCAAGTCTTGTTCTTTGAGCAGATGCATTTAAGAACAGCTTTAGCTGGCTGTCTCAATGTCTTGGAAGCGGAAAGTGCTCCTACAGGTCAGGGGATTGCCCCAACAGAGATAGTGGGTCATGTGACTGCCGGTAGTGAGACAGCCGGCCAGATTGTGGAAAGGGATGGATGGGTGACAGTTGTACGTGAAAACCGAGTTTTAAAGGTGGATATGGAAAAGATGAGGTCTAGAGTTGGAGAGCTCGAAGAGGAATTCAGTAAAATAAAGCAAGAAATGAGAAGGGTGACGAAATCACATAGCTCACTGAGTTCCCCCCGTGTAGTTGCCAGGAAATGCGGATGCAAGCTTCATCCAAAATCCTCAGATGCTCAAACAGATGTTGTTGGGAGCACAGGACCAACTCCAAGGCCATCAGTCGAGCAAGCTTGTTCTTCCCATCATTCCATGCATCGGAAAAGTTTCTCCTTGTTTTGATAATATAACGCGTGGAAACTAACATCGTTGTTTCAATATACAAACACTAGGTGGGTGCTATTTCAGAAGTCACTCCAAAGAAAAAGAAAGAGATTGTCTTGTGTCGTACAGAAGATAGTTTTTCAAAATGTGTAAAAAAAAAAGAAAAGAAAAGAGATTCATATCACCTACAGTTTTTGGTGCTAAACACTTTTCTAAGTATGAAATCTTTACCATTCATGATCTTTGGGCTACATTAAGGTTTCTTTTTTTTTCATGTGGTGGGCATATATTTTTCATGAATGGTCAAGATTTCATGTGATGTAGAATTGTAAGAACTAAAGATTCGTAGGTGACATGAGCCTTTAAACAGCTCTTCTTCAGTTTCTTCATTGGATGGTTACTATTTTAATTTTTTAAGGGCACTGAATTTTTGAGGCTGAGCCCTCCCAATTGTGGGGGGCTTAATATTTAATGCAATGTTGCCCTAAATGTTCTGGATTGGTGCCATTATAAAGCAAATAGGTCCTTTTTCTCTTTTTGCCTGTTTTAAAGGGAATCTTACTGTTCTTGTTTGTAATCTTCATCTTTCCTTTGCCCTTCTTATTGGTTTACACATGTACAGCTCTTTAAATCAAGTTGTAAGTTTGTTTAAACATTTAGTAAATATCATGTTTTTCAAGTTACTGTTGTTGTCCAAAATTTTGCATCATTTTATTTATATGTCTAAGTATGTTGAAAATGCCAATCAATTTATGTTACTTGGGCTCAAAGGTGTGTATATGGATATGCTTGATTTTTTTAAGTTTTTCAAATACGTAAAAGATCATGTATGAATAGATTTGTTGAATGGCCAAACGGATCATATTCATTTAATAACATAATAATTTTTATTTAAATATAATTATAAAAATATATAAATAATATTTTAAATATTTTAATATATTTTGAATATTGATTTGGACTTACTTACATCTAGGCAATGAATTTAAAATTGTTTCGGACTTCGATTTAGCTTATGAATAAGTTTATATATAAATATGTATCAAAGATAAATATTTTAAAAAAATTTTAAAGTTCAAAGAGCGTAGCAGTCAATTATTGAAAATAGATCTTGCACTGTAGCTAGAACGGTCGTTGAGGTGAGTAAAGTTGATTTCTTGAAAGACTCAAGATCAATTGAGTTTCAATTTTGTTCTTCAGAATGATCTGATTTAGCAGATTTATCATTGACTCTACGAGCAGTTTGGATTGTGAATTTAAGACTAGATGTTCAAACTCAGATGATAATAGATTGCTTTTAGACAGATTTAAGAAGCGTGCCTTCTTCTCCGTCGCTTTGTCCGAGTGGTTAAGGCGTGTGCCTGCTAAGTACATGGGTTTTACCCGCGAGAGTTCGAATCTCTCAGGCGACGCTTGTTCTCTGATTTTTTCCCCTCCTCTGGTCAGCGTCCGATTTCTTGGCAAGCTTTTGACAACAGAAACCTTCAAATTTAGTCAAAATTCTGCCGCGGGTAGCACCTGATCCTAACCCGCTCACTCCCTCTTCTCCCACTTTGGCACAAAAAAATTTCCAACTTTTTTCTTTTCTTAATATATTATATATATATCGCTCCCAATTTTATTTTCGACTCCGTCTTTTGAACGCTCTATCTCAATTTCCGTCAAAAAAATAATCAATGTCAATACCGTCAAGCTTCAAACTCTCTGCTTTTTATAGCAGCGGAGGGAACGAATCAACGACGAGTCGACGATCAAGATGAGAGTCTGGGCGAAGCATCACTTGTTGCACTGGTTTTCCGCAGTATGTGTTCGGTTTGCCTACAAATTTTTTATGGTCTCAAGCATTTGTAGATTGGAACAAAAGAGGTCAGACTGTTGCACTTATATTCAAATGCGTAAAAAACGAATTTAAAAAAAAAAAGAAGAAAAAAGTCAGCGTAAGATGGTTAGATTTTCCATTGAAAAGTTTTCTTTTCTAGGCTCTCCATCATTTCAAGCCTATTTCCTTTTGATTTTGGGGCAGCATTTGCTGTTTCCATGTTGATGGTTAATTTTTTCTTCTTAATGTTTGGATCTACCAATTGTTTAACTCCTTTAAAACTAAACAAATAGAAGACGAAAGCAAAAAGGTAAGGAGTTATTCTAATCTGAGGCAAGCATTACAAAATTAGGTTGAAAGAAATGCAAACACAAATTGCACATTTTCTTCCTTTGAATTGATTTACTTTGTTGAATTCATCGACTTTATTAATGCCAACATCCCCCCACTTTCAGAAAAATAAATAATAATAATAATAATAATAATAATAATAATAATAATAATAATAAATAGCCATCCTTTTTTTTCACAAAAGAAAAAAAATATTGTTTTAATAGGAGAACTTGATTTTAATTAAAATTTATTTAAACGTAAATTAAAAAATGAAAAATTTATTTTGATGTATATTAAAATATTAATAATTTATTTAAAAGTAATAAAATATAAAAGTTTTCTTAAATAAAGCGGTGATATTTAGAAACTTATTGATTATTTTGGCTTCATTAAAATTAATTTTTTTATGAGACTTTTATAATTAGGATTGACACTCTAACTTTTAGTGTAGTTTTTAGTGTCCTTCTAAGTATATTAATTAATAAAATAAGCACCTAAACATCATTAATATAAAAAAAAGTTTGATTTTGATTTTACAAATAAAATTAAAAAGTTATTAAATATTTATTTTTTAAAATTATTTTTTATATTTTTAAATATTTTGTAAAAGTATGTATCATTGTATCAATATTATTTTTGAAATTTTAAAACTTTTAAATAAACTTCAACAAAATTAAGGTAAGAAAATATTAGATATAGTAATATATAATATAATTATATAAAAAATTATAACTAATCAATTATTTTTTTAAATGATTAATACAGAAAATTTTTTTATAATAATAATAATTAAATAATCCTTATAAATAAAATTGCCAAAGGTAAAAGAAAAAAACTAACGCGGAAAAAACAAATAAACGATGTCTCTAAATTTTTTTTGTGTATTTAATTGAACACTAATTATATAAATAGATAAATAAATGAAGAGAGTCTGTAGCCAGTCCACCTCTTCCGACAGCTTTTTTACGTCTAAATTTTGTTCCTCAGTCCACCTTCTCTCTCTTTCTCCTTAAATCAAACGAAATACTTTTATTTTTCGTTTTTTTTTTCATTTAAATTTCCATTTTTTCCGCTATCTTATTTTCGGCTGCAAAAATTTTTGTTTTTTTTGGATGCCGGATCGATATTTCCGTTGCCGTTGAAAGAAAAGAGGGAAGAAAGATCTGGAAAAATCGAGGCGCAGATCCAAACGTGAAGAAGAGGTGGATCTGATCGATAAGGTGGTATGGCAATGCACGGGATGAGAGGGCTCTCGGTTTTCATTAGTGACATTAGGAATTGCCAGAACAAAGAGCAAGAACGCTTACGTGTAGATAAAGAGCTTGGCAACATCCGTATTCGCTTCAAAAATGAAAAGGTTAGGGTTTCAAAGCAATTTTTAAAAATTTTAAGATTCCATATAAACAGAATGATCGGACATACTTTTTAAAGTTTTCTTGTAATAGCAGTGAACTTTAATTTTTTGTTAATTATATTTATTTGATTTTGATTTTGTTTGAGAGCAAAACGTAAACTTATTAAGCTATTAAGATTATTTAGGGTTTATCACTATGTTATTTATTTTATATATTTTTTTGAAGTAAAGAAACTAGCTCATTATATCCATAATTACCTTTTGATTAAAAGCCTATGCATTTTTAAACGCCATAAAACGCATCATTTTTTATTTTGATTCCAGTAGACTATTAAGAGCAACTTCTAACAAGTAAATTTCTCGATTTTATTAGGAAGACTTCCTCACTGTTTCAGAATAGTGGTATTAGCTGTTTGAGTAACAAAACTGCTATCTTTATAAGCTTTTACTGCCACATTTCTTCTTATTACACCTATGCCGTAACTCGTCTTGAAATATTGTATATTGAGTTTGTGGTAGGAATGGATCTCATTGTCTTAAGAATTCAAACAAATTTTGCGGCTACCTTTTGTGAAAATATTTTTAGTGTTCTTAGATGTTATTATGCTTGCTAATCCTAAGAAACTCTTGCAACTTGAGCTTCCGGTTAAAGGCTATTACATTTAGTATTGAACCTTCCAGACATGTATAGTCTGTGGTACTATAGAGGTACCGGCTGTCTGTACTGTTACAACACTCTTATCAAATAAGTTTGATGTAATTATTGGAAGCATAAATTATATAGAGTATGTAATTAAATAGGTTTTATGTGATAAGTTTCCTCAATCTGACTACTGAATGAGGTCCTGGAGTGCTTTTTGAAGAGTAAGTTCCCACTTGTATTGCTGTGAAGGCCAGGAAGATGATGTTGATTGTTGTATGTTCATCGAGAATCATGTTTAACAAGGCAAAATTTTGCACTATGTTGTCAAAATTTTAAAATTGTATGCCTTAGTAAGTATCTAAGCTTCAAAAATGCGTTTCCATGAGTTAATAAACTTATCAATGACCCGGCATATTTGAAGCAAATATTCTTTTTATTTGGATGTTATATATCTGGCTGTTTGTTGATATTTAGAAGAGATCTTTGTGATTTGATTTATGTTATCATTTGTGTCTCTCTCCTCCATCTCTCCTAACCTCCCTCTATGGGCACATTTTTACGTGGTCCTTATTTGAGCTTTTTCCATTTGACAGTCCCTAGTTTTGTTCTACATTGAAGGGAAAAACACTAATCAACCTAATGAACACTTCCTTTTTCCCCCTTTCTCACTACTATAGAAAGTCAAAGAAAGTAATTTGTGCTTTAAGATGAAGTTGTTATATATTAGAGTCTTGTGTTTGTCCTTCCCAAGAAGTTGCATACTGCCAATTTTTTATAGAAGTTATGCCTGCTTGGGAAATTTTATTTATGTAATCATCGCGTAATCTTATATTCCTACTGGATTGTCATTTTTTATCCTTAGAGAGGATCATATAAATCGGCTCTAGTCTCAGTAACAAAACTTAAACTGGATTTTCTTTTGTTTCACATTGAGTATTTGCGGCATCAAACATGCTAAAATATTATGTTGTATGCTACAGGAATCTAAATATTTATTTACTTAGGTGCTGTTGCTAGAATTTCAGCCAGGTCTTCTGCTCCAAGAAAGTAACCTTCTTGTTTTAATATGAAGTTTCTTTTTGTTCTCTTTCTGCTTTCATATTTGACTTATTAGGGATGAGTTTAGCTTATTCTTTTATGTGAAATTTAAATCCTAGATTTTCCAAACTCTGTCCATTATCCTAGAAACTTTTACATGTAACCTTCTAGTACCTTGTCAGGTGACAAGGTCTTTTTAGTGCCTTACAAGATGAGGGAGCCGTTTCTTATTGAAAGTTTATGTTATTCTGACAGGGATTGACACCTTATGAGAAGAAAAAATATGTTTGGAAAATGCTTTATGTTTACATGCTCGGTTATGACGTCGATTTTGGTCATATGGAAGCTGTTTCCTTGATATCTGCACCAAAGTATCCTGAAAAACAGGTAAGATCCATTTCATTTTCCCTTTAATATGATAATTTACAAGACATAAATGGAGGGCAAAACCTACGGGACCTATGCTCTACAAAGAACATTCTGTTATAACATCCTGGACCTATTGGACCTATGCCCTAAGAAAGAAAGGGAAAAGGGCTCACAAAACTTGAAAGCTATATCCTTTATACTCGCATCGAGCTAACAAGGCAACATCTTGAGAGATCCCAACTTTTTCTCACTGCTTAGTGTCTGCTCTAAAATGAAAGCGATATCCTTTATGCTTGTTGTTAGATATAATAAGTCTCCCACAACAATAAAACTGGCAAGTGATCGGTACTGTCTAAGCATTGTAGCATCCAACTGTCTGAAAGTATGACATCAAATAAAGGATTTATTATGGAAGCCTGGATAATATATGCATTGTATACTCTTGCATATTTTCACATATTGAGCTTATTTGGTTTACCATATTCGATAAAAGGTATAAATCTCATGCTTTGAATGCTTGATATTGAAGTCTGCATGTTTACATTTTCTCTATTAAGTATTTTTCTCTTTTGTTTATTTGACTTTTGTTCTCCTATAATTGGCTGTAGGTCGGATACATTGTGACATCATGTTTGCTCAATGAAAATTATGATTTTCTCAGATTAGCCATTAACACTGTACGCAGTGATATAATTGGTCGAAATGAGACTTTCCAGTGCCTGGCATTAACCATGGTAAGGCTAAAAAAATCTGCTTGAGGTTCTAGCTGCCAATTTGCCATCCATGGGAGCTTTGTTTGTGATTTACATCATCGCACAGCTATCCTACATGCTTAGTTGAGATGGATATGGAAAATAAGATTTAGTCTGTGACATAGTTGAGGTTTTTTTTTTCCCCTCCCCTCTCTCTTTTCTCAAGAGAAGTTCTAGCTCGCTTCTCTAAATACTATTCATCACTTTATAATTTATGTTGTAGCTTATTGTTCCTGGATTTGCAATAGGTTATCCTATTTTTTGTTAATCTAATGCAATGAGGGAACTCAATGTTTTATTGCTTTATGCCTCAGATAGTGTGTAAAATTTTTAGCTATTAATTTTCTGCTCGCTCTTTTACTACCTTTTGTTGGCTGATTTATGAACGCTTAACATTTTCCTTATTGTATTTTTATCATCTGTAGGTTGGGAATATTGGTGGGAGAGAATTTGCTGAATCGTTGTCACCTGATGTTCAAAAATTACTTGTAAGATCAACCATAAACTTTGAAGTTCAAATGCTTCGTTAGAACATAATTCATACTGATAAAATCTGTTATTCCAGCTTTCTAGCAGCTGCAGACCACTTGTACGGAAAAAAGCTGCATTATGTTTGCTGCGGTTGTACAGGAAAAATCCTGATGTTGTCAATGTTGATAGCTGGTATGCTATAACGTTTAAAATTATATCCTAGTTGGCTGTTTTACGTTGTTACCTGTGCTTATTCTGAATTGCTTTTCTTGCCCTATGTTTTAGGGCTGATCGAATGGCACAGCTTTTAGATGAGCGTGATCTTGGTGTTTTGACATCTTCTATGAGCCTTCTTGTCGCTTTGGTGTCAAATAATCATGAAGCATATTGGACTTGCCTTCCAAAGTGTGTTAAAATATTGGAGCGCCTTTCTAGGAACCAAGATATTCCACAGGAATATACTTACTATGGTATCCCATCTCCATGGCTTCAGGTTTGTTCTTCTATTTCACTCTTGCAACTATGAATTTGATGCCAACTTTGAAAAAGAAAAGCTATGTGTCTGGTCTGATTAGTATGTATTACGGTATAAGTATGTTCTAAGTGAATAATTCCTTCATTTCCCTCTTGGATATGTTTTGCACACAAGGCTATTTGGTACTTGCACCCGGTTGTTTTCCTTTTTCTTTGTTGGGTTGGATGACATTGGTTATTAGTAATTATCATTGACTCATTTTTGGTAAAGTTCATCTTGATGTTTATTATTTTCTGTTATAACAGGTTAAGACAATGAGGGCTCTCCAGTATTTTCCTACCATTGAAGATCCAAATACCAGAAGAGCATTGTTTGAGGTCTAAACTTTCCTATATAATTCATCTTTTGACTTTTTAGAGATTATGTTGATATTGATGGAATTTGAATGCTGTGCAGGTCTTACAAAGGATATTAATGGGAACTGATGTTGTGAAAAACGTCAATAAGAATAATGCATCACATGCTGTCCTCTTTGAAGCCCTTGCTCTTGTAAGTTTACTACTGAGTTCTGGTTTAGCATATGAATTTATTATCGAAGACATTCTCTGGCATTACATAATTCTAGAAAGATTTAGTTTTTCAAACTGGAAGTGACAATTGTACAAAAATCTTGCTGAAATTCCCCAAAATATGGGCTATTAG
Source organism: Adansonia gregorii (assembly GCA_038382025.1). Taxonomy (NCBI): domain Eukaryota; kingdom Viridiplantae; phylum Streptophyta; class Magnoliopsida; order Malvales; family Malvaceae; genus Adansonia; species Adansonia gregorii. Next base: position 7,086,207 of record JBBYHO010000021.1, read on the forward strand.
ATGGTTTTTTTTATATATAGTTTATGGCAAGCAACATTCTGCACCATTTTAGCATCCACACCTACATATTCTGCTCATTTTTAAGTATGTAATAGAAGTATTTTGATGTGGATGATAACACCTTTCACTCTGCAAATTCACATGAGGAAAGAAAAACATAGTGTTTTCAAAGTAGCAACCTATCTGCTCTCTTGCTTCTTATGACATATGTTAGCTATATAATTAACCCTCTCTGGGTGTCTCTGTGAGCATACACATCATATAAAGTATACGACCATGTACATATGTCACTGTTCTAATCTTCTAAGCATGTTTGAAGAGTTCTTACTTGAGTTGTGTTGTGCAATGGCTCTCACCATTGCAGGTCATGCATCTTGATGCCGAAAAGGAGATGATGTCTCAGTGTGTTGCTCTTCTTGGGAAATTCATTGCTGTTCGTGAACCAAATATCAGATATCTTGGTTTGGTAAGTTATGGAATCACAATAACTTATCTTTTAAATTATCTTGTTTTCCAACTGTAGCAAATATTTTTATATGTGCCAAATCAGGTTGGTTACCTAGAACCTAATGATTTGCTCATTGTTTTTGAAATGCGCTGTTGCAGGAAAATATGACTAGGATGCTAATGGTTACTGATGTGCAAGAGATTATCAAAAGACATCAGGCACAGATCATCACATCTTTGAAGGATCCTGATATCAGGTTGAGTTCTGATTTTGCAGTTTTTTGAATGTTCATGCCTCAGATTGTTATTGCCATGATTCCTTTTGTTTTTTTTTGGGTGAATCTTTAGTATGGTAACATCTATCAGTTGGCCCCATATAAGAAATGCCAAAGTGTTTTAAGAATTTCAGTGTTTGTAATGTCCTTGCTTATGCAGTTGAAAAGTTTTGCAATCACCTTATATCGCTGTCTGTTTATGAGTTCTTCATCTAACAAATTGACCTGACATCCTGGTCTTTTTCAAGTCTGAAATCTTCAGCTATACCTAAAGCCTTGACTGTTGGAATATTTCCATAAATGACTTTTACAGCTGTAGGCAGTAATGCATGCAACTTCTATTATCTAAATTCAATTATATCTGCTTCAAAGTTTATGTTCTTAAGATCCTGTTTCGTTGACTAACACCAATATGGAATTTACAGTATCCGTAGGCGTGCTCTTGATTTGCTTTATGGTATGTGTGATGTAACAAATGCAAAGGACATCGTTGAAGAACTATTGCAGGTACTATAATCTTGAACATGGAAAATTTATTACTTTGAATGGTTCTTTGGATAAGTTATTTTCCTTATCACTATTCAAATGCTGAGGCAGAAGATAACAATGTCACTGACTGTAGTCTTTTTGCCAGTATCTCAGCTCAGCTGATTTTGCAATGCGTGAGGAATTGTCTCTTAAGGCTGCCATTCTTGCTGAGAAGTTTGCTCCTGATCTGTCATGGTAAGCATGTTGGGGGAAAGCGGGATATTAACAGATATGCTTATAAGCGAAAGTTTTTTACCTCCGTGTTTTCATTTTTATTGTGTACATTAACTTCATCAAATGATTGGTTGTTATTCCTCGTCAAAATAACTAGCTTGCCTTAATCTTGCAGGTATGTGGATGTGATCCTTCAGTTGATTGACAAGGCAGGAGATTTTATTAGCGATGACATTTGGTTCCGTGTTGTGCAGTTTGTTACCAACAATGATGACCTACAGGTGATCAAAAAGTATTTAACGCATGTAGTTCTGCTATTTTATAGAGAAAAAGTAATCTTCTTCTTCTGGTGGTTTTTGGCTGAAACTTTTATGTTTATGATCAGTCTTATGCAGCTGCAAAGGCGAAAGAGTATCTTGACAAGCCTGCTGTACATGAGACAATGGTGAAGGTTTGTATAATTTTTGTGGTTCTTTTTGCCGTGGGGGTTGTGCAGGCATGGAGAGTAGTGTATGTTGCATGTGAATGGTTTAAGCATTTCATACTATTTTTTTTTCAAATGGCAGTAAAATATTGCCTTCTCTGGGTTGATTTGTCTATCCTTTGGCAGTTGGTAAAGCATAGGATTCCATTGGAAATCTTTAGGTGTCAAGATTGATGATTTCATTATGGCTTACCTCTTACATATTTACAGGCCAAGTTAGGGATTTTCAACGTGTATTAGGATAGTGGCTTCATCTGCTGCAATCATGTCATTTAGGGTCACTGTTCTATTTTTCAAGTATCTCAGGATTGGCATTTTTAACTTGGTCTATCTTCATGGACCAAATTGCGCATGATGCATTAAGTATAGCTGCCCTTTTTTCTTCTTTATTATTAACCAAATCTAATTTCATTGTTTGTGTTAGTCTCTTCCCAATTGACTTTCTTTAGATATGTGTATTAGAGATATTTAAGTTTATTTTGGAATCTATATGTGTCAAACAGTTCAGTGCTTACGTTTTTGGGGAATACAGCCATCTTTTGGCTAGACAGCCTGGGTGCAGTCCAAAAGAAATCTTTAGCATCCTGCATGAGAAGCTTCCTACAGTATCGTAAGAGCCTTAAAGCATTGATTCTCCCTGTTTGTTCGATATTTGCTTCTCTAAGATTTTAGTATCTTATCATGGATATCGTGGTTCAGGGCTACTACCATTCCTATTCTCTTATCAGCTTATGCTAAGATTTTGATGCACACTCAGCCACCAGATCAAGAACTGCAAAATCAGATTTGGGCAATATTCAATAAGTAAGATTTAGTTCTGCATATATTTCATCTCTCTGAATTGTCAATATATCATGAGTCTGTTTGAAATTGAAAATTGCTTAATAAAATTTTGTAATTGTTAACTTAGATATGAGAGTTGCATTGATGCGGAAATACAACAACGAGCTGTTGAATATTTTGCATTGAGTCGGAAAGGTGCTGCTCTAATGGATATATTGGCTGAAATGCCTAAATTTCCTGAGCGTCAGGTTTGTGTACTTTGCAATATTTGTTTAAAAGCTTCCCTGCTTCTGCTTTGAGTTGCAGATGGTCCATCTTTAGTCTTGATTCAAGTGATGGTTAACCATGCTTTTGTCCTCAATTTACAGTCTTCGTTGATCAAAAAGGCAGAAGATTCTGAGGTTGACACTGCAGAGCAAAGTGCTATCAGGTTGCGTGCTCAACAGCAGACATCAAATGCTTTAGTTGTAACCGACCAACACCCGGCTAATAGGGCGCCAGCAGCAGTTCCTGTTGGCGGGCTTAGTCTCGTAAAGGTTCCCAGCATGATTAGTACTGAGGTTAGTTCTTTTGGAATCCTAGAGGCTACTTATTTATAGCTTTTGCTTTAAGTCTAATTTGGATTATAATTTGGATTTTGGAGTAATATATTTGATTATCTTGGCAGGATCATAATTCAACAGAGCATGCTTTGTCTCAAGAAAATGGGACCTTAAGCAAAGTAGTAGATCAGCAACCTCCTTCCGCAGATCTCCTTGGTGATCTTTTGGGCCCATTGGCTATTGAAGGCCCTCCTGGTAGTGCCGACCAATCTGAGCGCAATACAGTCTCCGGATTAAGTGGTCCTGATGCAGTGGATGGTTCAGCTATAGTGCCTGTAGAAGAACAAAGAAATACAGTTCAAGTACTGTTTTCTCATATAATGTTTACTTGTGATCAAATCTCTTCTTCCAAGTTCAAAAATCAGAATGGAACCTTAACGTGGTTTATTTTCAACATTGGAGAAAGTTGTTTGTGATTTTCTGTTCCATTCATGGTGGATAAGAAGACTGGGAAATCTTATTTGTGATACGGCCTTGTTAGCAGTCCTCTATTTCAAAAATTGCACTGCAGTTTTGATGACTTCATTCCCTAACCTTTCTAGCTGTGCCTGCTCGCAGCATTTTGGGCCACAGCTATTGTTCTTTGGTTCTCTTTTTCTTTTATCCATTTTGGAAAGGAAAGGGACTTTTTTACTGATTTCTTGAGAAAAAGACAAGGTCGGAGGATTGTATTGCTGGCTGCCACCTTATAAAAAGTTCTTCCCCATCTTTATTAGGTTTTTGCTGTCAATTTTACATCTCGTCCAACTGTTCTTAATTTCTTAAAATGCCCCTTTCTTAAACATTCCTGAAGTCTTAGTTTAGAGCTTCTATTTTCCAATGATATGCTTAAAATTTTCAGGGTACTACATTGTTGCTATATGCCTATAGACTGCAATAAATTGTTGAGTGACATGCAAAAGATATTTCCTAGCAAATATTAAATGGTTTACTCAGTGTTAAATTTGCATGACAAGTGCTATATTATACGCTTCCTAGTTGATTTTTCTACTTGCATCTGCAGCCAATAGGAAATATTGCTGAAAGATTTCATTCATTGTGCCTGAAAGATAGTGGTGTTTTATATGAGGATCCTTATATTCAGGTATGGAGTTTTTACTTCTCATATTATATAGTTTTTGTTATCTGCTTAGTCTTTTATTTCCTCAGCTTATGCTTTAGGATACTATTTTGGTTTTCCATGTTGGTATTATAGAAGCTTCCAAAAGTTAGATGCTAATTTTCTCGATAAACATTACTTCAGATTGGCATTAAAGCAGAGTGGCGAGCTCATCATGGACGTCTTGTTCTTTTCTTGGGTAACAAGAATACAGCTCCTCTCATTTCAGTTCAAGCTCTAATATTGCCTCCTGCTCATCTGAAGATGGAACTTTCATTAGTGCCTGACACTATACCTCCTCGAGCACAGGTGAAAAAGACTGATTCTGCTTGTAATTGGTTAATGGGTATTGATGAATTTTTTGGTATTCTCATCCTCCCGTTTTCATTTTATTAGCATGTTTATTGTTTTTTTTTTTTTTTTATGATTTGTATAGGTGCAATGCCCACTTGAGGTTGTAAATCTACGGCCCAGTCGGGATTTAGCTGTTCTTGACTTCTCCTACAAGTTTGGAACTAATATGGTACATGCTGATAATTAATATATAGATACCGCTAAACCACTAGGAGCTGGCTTTTTTTACTATGCCAGGCATCTTATATTACCTTTTTACAGGTTAATGTTAAGCTTCGCCTTCCTGCTTTATTGAATAAATTTCTTCAGCCTATACCACTGTCTGCTGAGGAGTTTTTCCCCCAATGGAGATCAATTTCAGGGCCACCATTGAAGCTTCAAGAAGTTGTATGTATACCTGTTTTACATGTCTTTTTTATTGGTTTGTTCCTTGCCGGAGGAGGGGGGTGGTTTTAGATATGAACTGCTTAGTCCTTTAGCATTAGGTATGCTTTGCTATAAGTTGGTTCTTAGTCCCCTCTTTATTGGTTTCTTATTTGAGAATGCAAACCAAGTTCAATGTACATAGACACCAAACTTAGGTGTGTGCTTCCCAATGGAAGAATTAGTGATCCATTCCCCTACGGATCATGACCTCACAAGTCAGGCCCTGATGGGGAAAAGTTTAAGCAGCCATTGTATAATGAGTCATCTTCCGTGTTTCCTACTTCATAGTATAATTTACAGGCTAGTTCATTTTAACTGCTGGGCTTCCCGACTGATCTGCAACCATTTGCCCCAAATTGTGCAGGTTAGAGGTGTAAGACCCATGCCTCTTCCAGAAATGGCAAATCTACTCAACAGTTTCCGGATAATGATTTGTCCAGGGCTTGTAAGTTTTTTCATTTGAATAACTCCATCTGCCATTTTTATAGGCATTGTTCACCGATCAATTTTCTGTTTCAGGATCCAAATCCTAATAATCTAGTTGCAAGCACGACCTTCCATTCGGAGAATACTCGTGCTATGCTCTGCTTGGTAAGTAATATATTCTGTTCAACCTATATGGCTGCTTTATTATAATAGTGAAGCTTGGTGGTAAATTTGAATGAGATGATGACACCTAAGAAACTCTGATGCTATTTTCCCCTGTTTTTGTGGTTGTGCATCTGTTTTTTTATGTTACATATATATTATGGCTTAGAAAGGTGCCAAATTTGTTCTCGAATTCTATGTAAGCTACATGGCTGCTTTGTTATAATAGTGAAGTTTGGTGGTAAATTTGAATGAGATGATGACTCCTAAGAAACTCTTATGCTATTTTCCTTTGTTTTGTTGTTATTGATCCTTTTTTCCCCCTTTTTTTTTTTGTGTGTGTTAGACATAAATTATGGCTTAGAAAGGTGCTGAATTTGTTTTTAAATTCTATGTTGATCCAACTCTTCATTTTTTTAGAAGTACCTATATCCAAAACATTTTCGCACATGGGTATGGCCCTCCAAGGAACCTCCAAATACATGTAAAAACTTGAAAACAAAATTGAATATATTCTTGTCGGACATATACCCGAATTTGAGTAGCATAGCTGAAATCACCCAATCATCTATATGTGTGTGTGTGTGTGTGTTTGCTTTAGCCCTTTTTTCATACCTTTTATCTTAGTGAGCCACCCTAATTGAATTTCGTATGTAGAGAAATCTATTCCATTAGCTTGTAGTGTGCTAAAATGTGGGGAAGGTTCACTGCTTACAGTCATTTCTTCTGCTAATATTCAGGTAAGAATTGAAACGGATCCAGCAGACAGAACCCAGTTGCGTATGACACTTGCTTCAGGCGATCCTACATTAACATTTGAGTACGTTGCTAAATTTCACACCCAGCAAATTATAAATTCTTTGGATCAAACGGAAATATTTTTTTTTGTCCTTACATTTGATCTTTGCAGGTTGAAGGAGTTCATCAAGGAACAATTGGTTAACATTCCTACAGCCCTGCCTCGGGCACCACCACCTGCAGCGCCTCCTGCACCTCAAACAACCCCACAAATACTGGCAAATGATCCTGCTGCTCTGCTAGCTGGTTTGCTGTGATGAAAAATGGAGATGACTGAATGTGAATATTTTGTTCAATATACGCTTATTAGACTTTGATTTTGTCCAGCCGACAACCCCATTTACCCCTCACATTGAGGGGTATATGAAAGAAAAAAAAGGACATATGATGCAAGGGCTGTCGGGATCACAGATGACATAAAAACATATTGTTGTCGGCTTGATGAAGAAGGGTCGGTCGGGATTTTTGGATTCTTTCTGCACGATCATATTGTGCCATGGTGAGTTTATTATTTTTTTTTTGAAGCCTTTTCTTTTCCCATTTTCAGTGTCTTACGGAGGGTGAGGCTTTTCATTTTCTTCAATTTCCTTCTTCTTCTTCCGTTTTTTTCCTTTTTTTTTCCTTTCAGTTCCAGTTTTAACAGCTTGGTTTCTCTAGTACGATGTGGTAGCATGTAAGATATGGCATATGAAAGTGGGGTCGGTTGTACCAATGTATTTGTTTGTCAATCCAATATATTTTTTAATAAGAAAAAAAACGTATATTGGGGGAACCAAGAATATATGAAGTCTTTTGTTATTTTTTTTTACGTGGTATCATTTTGGGTGAAGTGAAATCAAGAAATTTTACATTTAATCAGAGTTCTTTTTTATTTATTACTAGTGTCTGATTAACCGGTGGCTATAATTATTCTTTTACTTTTTGTTTTTTTTGCATTTAATATATTAATTTTATTAGATTGAAGAAAAAATAATACGTTGATTATAATTATTTTCCATAGATAGTATCTTTAACAATTCTTTTAAAAATCTTATAGCTAATGTTTAATGTTTGTCAGCCGGCAAAACGCTTGCCATCCATATGAGTTCCCCGTGTCTTATTACGTTCTGCCTTCCAATTTCGAATAAAGTTTTATGTTTTGAAGGCCCAAAGGTTTGGATTTTTGTGTTTTTTCCTAAGCTACTAAATTATACTTCAGCAGCAGCCATAGATCACTCGTCTCCTACTTCGTTACAATGGAACGGTCGAAGGCCGACTCCGACCTCTTATTTGGTCTTTGCTGCTAAGCTAGGAGCATTGCCCCGGAAAGGAGTCTAACTAGAAGGGAAAAAAAAAAAAAATTTAATTTATCATTAGATCCTACGGATGCTTATAGAGATCAATTGAAAATTATTTAATTATTATTTTAAAAAATTTTTTACAGGTAGTACGTTATTTTTATTATTTTTAAAAAAT
>JBBYHO010000021.1:7094319-7106491 GCA_038382025.1 Adansonia gregorii
AAAAATAATATATTAATTGTAGTTTTTCTAGTAGTTTTTATTTTTGCAGATATTATTTCTTAAAAAATTAAAAAAAAATTTAATACTCTATTGCATTTCAAGAGTAAAGTTTTACTTTATACCGTTAAAATTGGGATAATATGATTTTGATTTATACAAAAAATAATGCCAATCCAGATAAGCAGAACAGCAGGAAAAAAAAGAAGCTTGCTTATCTTTCAAGCTATAAGTAAATATCTAAACCTTATGTTATTTTTCCTCCTAAGAACTGATGTTGAAAGCAGTTCATTTCACCATCATCTGATCCAATCGATTGGAATGATTGTCTTATGTAGTTTCTTTTTCCTTCAACATAGCACACTGATCCAAATCAAAGCTTCTTAGTCTCGACAAGCCCACAGCAATTGGGCATTGGGAACTAGCTTCCACCAATGTGGCAACAATAATGACCATTATAGTGATAAAAAATGGTCACCTGTGTGGCTCACTTTGTCTCAAGAAGATATCAGTCCCAATAAAAAAAATAGTGCCAGCTAGCATCATTCTCGGCATCGACCGCACCTCCAGCTGCCTTCTGAGGATGAAGACGACTCCTCCCAAGGTGAACAATGGCTGTGCATCAGAAACCCACAAATATCACAGTAAAGTTCAGGGGCAGGTTCATTCTGTAGACATACATGACAATGTGGTGCACTAACATCAGAGTCCATGGGTTCTACTTGATTACTATGAGTATCAGTTCCACACTGCTCAGGGACTCCATCCCGTGAAATTGAACAAGATCCATTCTCCCAGTTTCCGGTGCCATCCCCCGTTGTATCATTTCCATCAACTTGACCACCATCATCGGACGCTAGCAGCTCAGTGAAAGAGAAATATGTCTGTGGTTCGAACTCCATATCCTCATAGTTCAGACTGTCATAATCGAATAGTAGCTCGCCTTCGAGGCCATCGCCAGAAACATCCCACTGTGCATAAGGAAGAGATGAACCATCCACCTCCGCTTCCTGCTTCACAAAATCGGTAGGTTCAGGACATGTCGATAATTCAACATGTTCAAGATCATTCCCAGCAACACCATCCACCGGTTCCTGCTTCCCATGCCTTCTGACTAGTAACTTTCGCAGGCAAGGGCCTGAAGCAGTATTCAACTCAACATCCACTTCTGAATTGTTCTCTGTTATTTGCTCAACATTTGAAAGGGAGAAAAGAAGAGGGTCACCTGCCGATACAAGTTCGTTCTCTGGAGAAAAGATAGGAGTGATGGGTTTACACTCGTTAAAGTTGGAAATGATTCCTTGTCCCTGTTTCTGCAGCTTCCCAAACCGTTTCTTGCACTTTTGCTCTCTTAGCTCAGGGTCCATGAATGGACACTCGGGTCCTCTTATCCTTCGACACTTGCAACATTTAAACCCAACCACATCAGAAATCCTTGATTCCTCAAGTTCAACAGCTTCAGCATGGTACCACTCTGCAAAAAAGCACAATCATCAGAAACAAAATATATATATATATTAAAAAAAAAGAAGAAAAATATAACATAATGATCTACAACATACTTCCGCAAGATTCACAATGAATATACATTAGATCAGAATTATAGGGTTGTTCACACAGCTCACAAATAGGCTTCAAGAAATGGTTATCTGAACCACCCCTGGTGAGAATGTTTGCACATCTGAAGTCAATTCCAGTATCATCACTGTTCTTTTTCCTCCATATGACCCCCCAATTACACAACTTGCTTCGCTTTGTTGCTAAGCCAGATTGCTTTGTATCAGAACTTATTTCCTGAGTTCTGACAGAATTCTCCTTACTTCTGATAGAGGCCAGTGGTTTCATTGGTTGAATAGAACTTACAGCATGCATGCCTTTGGTGACGGCTGGTCCACTGTGACAGTCCCGTCCTTGCAAGGGCAGTGGAGTGGTAGGAGACTTGGCACTGATTTCATTTTGAGCAAGAACTTTGGCATGGTAACACTGCTTGCAAATGATCAAGCGCTCAACTCTACCATTCATATGCATTGAGCTTAAAGTACAGTCCTGATGACAATAACCTGATCACAAAAATGGCAAAACAAATCATTTAGACAGACATTCAAATAAAAACTAACTCTGCTACAATAATCATAAAGGACCCCACAAAGAAAAAGGCAAACCACATCTGTTACTGGTATATCACTTGGATGTTGATATAATACTCGAAAGCCTTTATTCTCATATTTTCATGTCTTGAAGAAACTCACTGGAAATTATGGATTTGGATGGCTATTGCATTAACAAAATTAAAGACAGATTCAGGGTTATCTCTTCAGGCCCAGTCCAACCAAATAATTAATGAAACCATAATCAATAATGAATTATCAAAAGCAGCTTTCCCTCAAGTGTCTATGATCACTGATTAATATCTTTTACCATGAATCCAAATTTTGCAAGAAAGGAACAAATTCACATTGCTATAACCACATGCTGAAGTTTCCCCCAAGCTCAAAACTGCTCAATCAATTTCTGGTAAAGTTATAAGTTTCAGATTTCAGATTTTCTTCTATTCCCACTCATCAAGCTGCATACTTATTACATTTTAGATACGTTCATGCAATTAGTGAAAACTTCTATACTTAAAGCCAATCAATATTACTAAACAGGGTGATTGCTTCTATACTGCAAACATTACAGGTAATTGTCATAATATCATTTATCCAACAAGACTGATTCACTTAGCAGAGAAATGCAAATCCAAATAAAACTGCTGGCAGCATACCCCTCAAACATGCAAAGTATAAACTTCCTCTCATTGCATGGGAAAATGAAAGTTAAATACAAAAATAAAAAATCAATTACGCACTTAAGAACAAATGAAGACCTATAAACAATGGGAACTGGGAAGACCTATCTAAGCTTGACCTATCTCCTACATCACCTATAACAGAATGGGCTGTCCTTTTTCAGTCCAGAAGATAACAGCAAAAATAATAAAAGGTACAACTGGATCATTGATAGGCAGACAGGCTAGCAAGCTACATGAATTTATGAACTTAATTCTCATACGTAGATGCTGAAAAATATTAGAAGAAATTATTTTAGGAACCCCAAAGATAAAATTGGGAAATATTGACTTTCAATAGAAAAGATATTTTAGAACAAGTTCTAAAGAGTGGTTAGCATACCTTGGCATGTGCCACACGTGATTGCATTCCTGATGATTGCATAAAAGAAAAGATAAATACACTTAGACCAAGTAGGTGAGAAAGCAGGAATTTCAAGATCAACAAAAATAATACTTCGCAACGGTATAAAATATTTACCTGACTAAAACATCAATTTGACATGAACCACAAGAGCACTTCTCCGATTTATCTCTCTTAGATGCCAGATAAGCAAATATATTCCGACGGGAAGCTTTCAACTGCCTTCTTTGTAACTCAGATAATTCACTGCAAGGCTTGTTAACTGATGGCAAAACCACATTACTCATTCTCTCTTCATATTCTTTGATCAAATATAAAGGGATGTGTGTTACAAGAAACCAATATTTCTCTTTTCTGTTTACAGTTTGCTCGATGGCAATTATGTTCTTCATGACACGTGAAGGAAGATGCTTTTGATTTCCGAAAGAAATCCCATATCGAATCTTGCTTTCCACGGTTTTCTTATCACAGATAATTGCATTTCTAAAAACAGATGCCTCTGTCTCTGTACCCTTTCCATCAAGGGCATTATGCTCAGGACGAACAAGATCAGTCCATCTCACATGAAGGTCTAGGCATCTAACCTGAACCAAAGTCCAATTGAAATTTGTTAAACTTCCTGATGGCATGCTGTTGGACATAGTAGTGAAAGGAATGGTTCATTCAAAAATATTAATTTAATGAGAAACCTGAAGTGCAAGCTGTGCTGCATTCTTACTCCTTTCAACTGCAGCTCTCCAAATTAATTGTCTGCTTCTTTTAGGTATCCCAGAATCCTCAAAATAATGAACACCAGAAATCTTTCTCACACCACCTAATAAGTCACAAAACCACAAATTATTATTTTTCACTTTCATCGATTTACAATTATAAAATAGTATATTAAACTTTCTACATTTCATACAAACAAATAATACCACCTTGTCGTGCAGCCTTTCTAACCATTGAGCCAGGCAAAATTGCTTTCTGGAATACATAAGTTGATAACTTCTTTCCTCGCCACCAAACAAAACTTTTATCATCACAGTTGTCGACTGTAACTTCAGATACAACAGACTGTTTCCCACGTCGTCTTCCACCTTGTCCACGTTTCTGTGGCAATCCTGCAATGAATGAAGTGCTTTGAATCACAGAAGATTCTACTAACCAATCATCATCCGTCAGCTTGACCCAGTCCGCAGAAAAAGCAGTAACAGAAATGTTCTCTTCAAGCTGTAAGTGGAAAACAAAAACCATATCAACCAAAATATAAAGAATATATGCATGATGATGAATCCATACTGAGTATCTCCTACATCTGGAATCAGATAACAAGTTATACAGCAAAAGGCTTCTTACTGAATTTCATGCATTAGCTTACAACTCCAAAAAACATTTTTCAAGGACATAAGGGGGTTACACGAAAGTCTAAATTACTAACTAGAAGATTAAACCAAAGGATATTACATAAATACTTCAAGAACTAAAGATAAATTGAGACAAAACGTGATGAAGAAGTAAAGGAAGAGCAAGCAAAATAATTAACAAATCTATTGCCTTCTTAAACTACTAGCAGATCAAAAGTGAATGAGTGAGGACAGACCAGGATAGGTGTGAAACAAGCATGTTCTGCAAAGAAGAAATGAATAATAACATTGGAAAAACTTCAATAATCCTGATAGCCTACAACCCAAAGTTTAATTAGTAAGAAACCAACTATAATTTTGTTAAAGAATAGGCCAAAACTAATGATACACAAGGGAAAAGTACATAAACAAACACCTTCCACATCAGCTAAGTTCTAAAATAATCCAAAATTTTAAAGCATAAAATAAAGATAATTGGGGAAAGAAACAATTTAGGTGCAAGTGTCCATTTCTAAGCAGGCAGTATGAAAGGACATCTTGACCAGAAAAAAGGAAAAAAAAAAAATCAAGATAAAGTGCTCTTAACAGATAGGTATGAAGGAATATAATAAATATGTAAAACTCACATCAAGCAAGAGGGCTTTTATTGCATTACAGGTTGAGGCTTCTTCCATTTTTCTATGCCATTGTTTCCTATAATCTGGGCTTAAGAAGGGCCCATCAACAAGACCACGTAAGCTCTCCTCCATGTATAAAATATATGTCGCAATGCTAGGAAGGCAACCCTCTCCATTCTTTAGAGGAGGAAGGCCAAGAAGGATCTTGTTAGCACTTTTAGTGGCAGTGGAGACAGCAGAATTCAACATGCATCCTCTCCTGCTTGAACCTGGGGCCTTGCAAGAGTGACACCAGCCACATCTTTCCCTTGGAACGTCCAAAAACTTCTTTTCAGCACTTGGCCAGAAAAACCGTGACGCTGTTGATGAGAAAGCTTTTACTTGCAGGAAAATGTTACTCGTAGATGTAACTTTTCTAGCACTGCCTGATTTGTTTACCTCAGAAACTTGACTTTCCTCTGATGAAAGAACAGCCAGCTTAGTAGCCGCAGTAGCAGCAAAATGCCCATGACTATAGTGATTTACATAAGCATGCGGTTTAAAAGAAATTCCCATGTATGTATAACCAATTTCAGAATTTCTTGCATCCCTTCCAAAACCCACATGATTGCCCACTTTGCTCTGGGAAAATATATTTGCTTGAAAATTGATACATTTTGCTGATCCACGATAACTGTCAGTACTGTTTCCTGAGGCACATGAAGTATGATCTATCACACTTGATCTGTCCACTAAGCTTTGGTGGGTTACATCAGAGGCAGCTTGCTGGCTAACTGAAGCAGCAGACATGGCAGAATCTATACAAATCTGCACGGATAGATTCTTATTCACTGGAGGATGATCCTTCCCACCCACTGTCTCACCATTGCTCAAAGAGCCAGGTGGGTCAGTTTGGTTCATCGCATCCAAATAAGTATCTGGACATGAAATTCCCACATTGTCCACATTGCTTCCACTGAAACTCCTTGCATTCTCAGCATCAACTGAATCCAAAAATCTATGACTTTCCTTTCCAGAAGGCAGAAGTGATCCAGTAGAAAATTTTACATCTTCCTTTAAATCTGCTACATTGCCACCCATATCAAGTGGAGATAAAATATTTTCTGGGATATGCCAATACTGTATAATTGCTTTCCATATGTCAAAGTATAATGTTTTATGCTGAATGGATGAAGAAAGCACTTGGAGGACTTTTGGAATGTCATTCAAATTATAGTATCTGAGATATGGTTCTGTGTCAAGAGAAGTCTTGAGCCTGCAATTATGAAATTAAAAATTGTGAAAAAAAAAAATTAGAACACATTGGAAAGCTAATCAGGGGGGAAAAAAGGAAGAAAAAAAAGGGGCCATAAATATCATGCATATCAGCACACTGAGCAAATTAAGTCAAAGCCTGAAATAAAATGGACAAGCAACTTAACAAAATGAATCTCTTTTCAAATGAGGAGGCAGTTAAACCATAGGACAAAAAATAATTAGAGAATATCTCAAGTCAAAGACAAGAATGTGTTTCACAGACAGATAACGCCCAGAAGAAAGCAAACAGAAAATGTTACTAGTGGAAATAGGTCTAAAAGCTTACACCAACAAGTGATTACAAGTACCCAAGAAGACTTGCCCATATATATCAACACCAAAAAGTTCTGCTCCTCTAAGTGATGTGTTTAGAGTAATAGGTGGCCCCATTTTATCAATTGCACATTCTGGACAATACCAAGGCCCTTCTGGTATATACATTTTCATGACACCTATACATCTCGAATGATATGCAGATGGACACCCATCACAACAAAGCAATGTCCCATCCATGCCACAAAGACAGCACTCATCACTATTTCCATCTACATCAGCATTGGCACCGGCATTTCCTTCAGTACTTCTCAAACCTAAAGAATATGTTCTCGAAGATGACTTGACCTCATGGCTTTCAGTAATGATCTCCATTGCCTCCCTCTCCTTGCATGCTGAAGTTTTAGAATATCTAGGATGAACTCTTCTAGGTCCTTTTTCAAAAGGATCAATTGCAACTGCATCAGGATCTGTTCCCACTTCCATTGCCTCACGCATGTCAATTTCAGCTCTCAGCTCTGCATATTCTAACACATCGTCACATAGAAGTTGTAGAATAATCAACTTTCTGCTCACGGATAAGGAATAGTACTCTCTCTCAGAGACAACTTCATAAAATCTTTCCCACTCGGGCACTCTTGCATATCCCATTACCATAAAATACTGGACCAAATAAACAGGCCAAGTCAGTGTATCAAGCAAGCTCCAATCAAGGTACCTGCAGATGAAGAATGTCAAAATAATTTTAAATTTCAATTGATGAATGCAAGCAACCACGTTATTTATTCTCTTTTCTTTGCCTTCTTTTTTTTTTTTTTTTTCCAGTTTGAGGGATGTATTATGTTGCCTTGAAAGTTGAATCCAAACATCTGTTCTGTTTTAAAGATAACTCAAAGCCAGTCTTAGTTGCTTTCAAAAAAAAATTTATCAATTGTAGCATTAAAAGAATTTGGCAGTTTTACCCACCCAAAAAAGCAAAGATAGGCACTGATGGAGGATTGGAACAGGTCCTGATTTTCTTCAAATTTTTAAGGGCTAAGAGACCACCTTGCATTTTTAGCAGAAAAATAACAGTATGGTAGATTGTGGAGGAAAACATTTTTTTCCATAAAACATCCCAATCACACAACCATGAAATAATTAAACAAAATGACGTTAAAACCTAATTACCTTATGATGTGTGACAATATATACGCATACCTCAAGCATTTTGATGCAATCTCTGAACCTTCTGAAGAGACTGTTTCAAGATGAGAACTCAATGCCCGCATCAAAGCAACATGAACAGCATCCAATAACGAGTTTGGACAGTAGCAATTTAATGACCCCACAAAATCATCCAATCCAAACGGGCTCAAAAACAAAACGATGCTAAATGACCTTAGAAAACCATACACAGAAAACAAAAGCGAAACACACTCCTCCGGCACACCAATTGTTCCCGAAGAAGGAGGCAACATCAGGGGTGGAATAAGAGGAGCCTCAGCCTCCAAAGACAAATCCCTGTCACGTGCATGGTCACAGGAATCACTCGAAGAATCAGCATCATCATCGACTTGCTCCCCATCATTCTCGACAGTCATTCCACAACTCAACTCACTTAAAGCTGAAATTTCCGCACCATCAGCATCATTTTTCAAAACCTCTAATTTCTTCTTTTCCTCCAACTCATTCTCTTTTAGAATCCTGCTTAACACTGATTCATCTAATCTAACTTTTCTTCTACTCAAATCATCATCAAAATACGACTCTTCTAAAATCAACTCGCGAAGCTCCCCACTGTCCATATCCTCAAAATCACCATCCTCATAATCTACTCTATACAATCCAGTATCATAGGAAACAATCTTCCCTAAATAAACGTTTTCCCCAAATTCCTTCAAAACGTATCGACCTACGAGGGCAATGGGTCTTGTCTCCAAGGCACGCTTTTTAGTTTTGGAATTATTGCATTTCGTATCAGCAGCAGCACTTTCACTTTCTTCTTCTGGACTCCTACGTTTTCTCGGCCTACCTCTAGGCCTAGGTACCTTAGGCTCCATTGATAGATCGACCCGATAACAGATCGAATCGAGCCCTGGATTTGATAAAACTAGTTTCAAAACAGCCCCCTAAGGTTTCCAAGAAACCTTTTTTTGCCGTAATAAGGAACTGATTCCGCCTTTTTCCGTGATCTAGGGCTCGTGGATATCCTTTAAGAGAAGTAATCAGTGAAGCGTAAATAAGTCAGTGATTTTTAGATATACACAAAAAATTAAAATTCGCAGTAAGGAATCAGAGTAATTTTTTGACAACGAAATGCAATTATGACGAAGAATTTTAGAGAGAGATACCTGGTTAGGGTTTGATAACCGCCATTGAAATTTTCTTCTGAAATTTTACAGACTTGAGAGATAGAGAAAGAGCCCTAATAGGAGTAAACAACGACCTCCTTTATGGCGCGTGAGAAAACGGAACCGACGCGGGACTCCAGTTTGTGAGTCAACTATTTGAACTCGTCCGAGCCGGAACGTGAAAAATTATGATTTTTTTTTCTTTTTTGTAGAAGGGGGTGATATAGTGAGGACATCCTCACGGTGATATCACGGTTACGTTTTATGAAGAATTCACAATGGTACTCATATTTTTAATTTTTAAATTAAAAATAAAAATAAATAAAATGAAACTATGTTTTATATCAATTCATGCTAAATTTAGTCAGTCCAATCAATTATACAATGAATTTTACTTTTCACTATGCTTTTTCCTCCTTTTTTTTATTTTTCTACTTTTACTATTCTTTTTTTTTTTTTGCTATGCAGTAAAAGTAAAATATATAAATATATGTTTATATTCTCAAATGCAAGTTTTAAATACTTAATACTTGGATAAATGTGCATATGGTCAAAATATTAAAAATAAATAGAATTGGTTTTTTTAAATGGTAAAAATCATGAATTTTTTTATTTTAGTGTAATTTTCTCATATCTTGTTCAACTATTTATTTTTTATTATATTAGATCCAAAAAGTTGTAATTGAACAAAACATGAGGAGGATACACTTAAATCAAATTCATATTGCTCGATTATATTTTCTGTTTTTTTTCCCCTTCTATTTGCTCTTACCCAAATTTGATGAAAGTAAAAGCATAAAAAGAGTGATTTTTTTTTAAATTATATGTTTTTTAATGAAAACCTAAAATGCTACCACTATAAACTTTTCATTGCTTTAATGTTTAAAGTACCCTATTATTCATAAAAAAACAACTACTTATATAAAAATATATGTGATATATTTGATAGTTTGGGATATAATTTGCCTAATGAACACGAGAATAGTGTAATAAATATTATAATACTGTTTAATATATATTTCATATTCATATTTAAGATTTTGATATATTTAATAATTTATTCTATGTTTATCCTGCTTATATAAATAGACACAAAATATAACATCAATACATGATATTAGATCAATGTGACTAGCTGTATCATTAATTATAAAAAATTAATTTTTAATTATTCTAAATTCTAATTTTTGCTTTTAACTTAGTAAGACCAAATGATAAAAGCATGAAGAAATGTTAATTATTTATTTATACTTGCATTGAGATATTAAAAAAATTATTAATTCCGGATTATTGTAATCTTGAGAATAATACTTCCCTATTATGTCATATGTACATGACATAAATGCTACTACTAAATCAACGAATAGCAAAAGTCAAATCGATTGCAAGAGAAGCCAAATACTCCTGCACATACACGATCCATTCCAAACACGGCACAAAAGAAACGCTTCACTAAGCTAAAATCGTTTAATAAAAAAAATTAAAAAAAAAAAAAGGAAATTGAAAACTACAGCAAACGGTCGAATTGACTCGGCGTAACACGAGCCAACTCAGAGTTAATC
Source organism: Adansonia gregorii (assembly GCA_038382025.1). Lineage (NCBI taxonomy): Eukaryota > Viridiplantae > Streptophyta > Magnoliopsida > Malvales > Malvaceae > Adansonia > Adansonia gregorii. The sequence goes on from JBBYHO010000021.1 coordinate 7,104,935, forward strand.
TGAGTCATTTATGCTCTTATTTTGCTCCTTGTATATTCATTCATAGCCGGGAAGGGAAAACAAAAAAAATAGTGGACAAAAAATTATTATAGCAAAGATGGCGGGAAAATTGTTTTTCTTCACTTTTAGTTGCTTTACCCGCCAAATATTATTATTTTTTTAAATCTTCGAAATTGGGAAATTGGATGGACAAATTCGTTAATGGCAACGGTCGAAATCCTATGAACTAAGGTGGCTTATTTTCTTTTCTAATCATCTTTGGCAAGTTTGCTAAATTGGGATTTTTTTTTTTTTGGAAATGTGTAACTTTTTTATGATTAAATTGTAATATTTATAAAAATTAAAGGTAATTTCTTTTCATGCAGATATATTAAAATATGAATCATCGTTGTTCCTTTTATATTATTGTAAAAAAAGATAAAATACGTAATACGAAAACTTAAAATTTATTTTAATTTATTCATTCGATAATGATAACTATTAATCGTTCACAGCAATATTTTAAAGTATAAAAGATATTATATAAAAGTTCAAAATCTTAAAGTTATATTGTTCTCATTTGTTATTATTTTTTGCGTTACATTTTTTTGTGTTTTTTTATCTTGAATACGTAATTAATTTAAACATTAGAATGTATTTTGGAGGTGAATCACAGTTCCAATACAATTGATTGTTCTCTATTTCGTGACAACTTGAGCTCGTGACTATTTTGCAGCTTTCTTTAGGCTTTCTTCATAAACCACCTTAAAAAGAAATTAAAATATATGTTTTATTTTTCAAATATTTATACGGTCCATATCTTATGTATTGACAGTATATTTTACTTTTATGTTTATATGTAAGTAACGATATATATATATATATATTTGTCATTACTTATATATATATATATATATAAAGAAATAATCTTCTACATGTTCAAGGGTAATATTAAAGATATCAGCCACAAAAAAATTAATACTTTTAATAAAAAATTGACAAAATTATAAACAATATTATATATTGACCTAAAAATAGATAAAATTAATTAAAAAGAATATAATCTTGATATATTAGCTAGACAAACAATCAAAACAAGACGTTGCGTTTGATTTACTGAATGAAATATAGTTGTAATGAATACTTATTCTGTGAAAATGAAATAAAATAAAAATAAAATAAAATAGCACTTCTCAAGTACGGGCAGTACACTTAAATTTAATCCTTAGTTTGATAATTTTAGGGTTTATATTCTCAAGATATGTTTATAAATATAGAACGTTGATTTTTTTTTATTTTTAAATAAACTAACAATGAGCTTAGTACTAATTTATCCTTTTTTTAAAAAAAATCATATTTATTTTATTAAATGGAAAATTAAAAATATGAACTCAATCGATTTGAAATTACGTAGTATTTTAATTTTTTTAAAAATTTAAATTAAAATTAGATTGAATAACTTTTAAAAATCGAATCAAATTTTACGTATTCGAATCGGTTCGATTCAATAATTTTTTAAATTTAAAAAGAAAAACCTTTTGTATATTGTTTTGAAGGTTTTTCATTTCAATTGGATAA
>JBBYHO010000021.1:7113809-7137738 GCA_038382025.1 Adansonia gregorii
AATGACATCAGTATTATTCTTTTTAATTTTGTAATATGAATTTTTTTTATAACTAATAAAAAATGGTATTAATGGCCATGATTAATGGTAAAGACTTAAAAAAAGAGGTTGAGACACAGGGATCCACGTACCTCCCATTCTTACAAGGGTTAGGTCACCTATGTCTAACTTTTTGGCCCATTATTTTCGTGATCAGCCCTTGCCTTTCCAATGATATATATGAATGAATATCTGCGTCACTGCCCACCACAAAGATTGAGGGGTTAGTCGGTTTGCCCTAAATTGTCATACCTACTCTATCTTTAGCATCCAACTCAAAGATTTTTTTTCTTTAAAAAAAAGAAATTATTAAACTCCAAATAAATTAATGTCTCCCTTTTTTTCATCCCTGATTCTACATATAGGCATCTGATCTATATACGATTTTAGTTTGCCTATGCATTTCGAATTAAACTATATGTTTTTTTTACTCAAACGAGTTAAGTTTGAATCTAATTATATCGGTAAAAAAATAATATTATATTAATTTTAATTAATTTTTCATTTCATCAAACAAGCAAACGAGACGAATAATAAGCTTTGTTTGATAAGAAAAATGTAAATAAGTAAGATTAGAAAATTTACCGATCCAATGACTAAGTTATAAAATTAAAAAAAAATTTTAATTGCATACTTTCAGCATTAGATTAACGAAATTTTCATCGTTATCCGTTTCCATTCTTCCTACTACGCAAATTCAATCTTAGAATAATGGAAGTTTTAGCAGTCATTGGAGAAGAAGGTAAGTCTTAGTTCTGGCACATGGCTTGCCCAATTTACAGCTTTTTTTTTTTTTTCCCTTTCTTTTAATATTTGACTCATTAATCAGCTAAATGAATGTAGTGAATTCTAGAATTAAGAGAAAAAAATTCCCTAATTTAAAATATTAAAATGTCTCAAAAATTTTGACAAAATGACAATGATAATGTGGCTTAATTAAAGCAGTTAATTATTTTTTAATCAACAAGAATTAGCCATCAAGCCAAGACCCTGACTTTGATGCCATTAAAGATCCACATGATTAATAGTTGACTTGATCGGCAAGAAAAATATATTACAAATTAGTAAAGGTTTTATCGATGAGTGTTTCTAAGCCATAGTTTAAACTTATTATATTAAGCAAGTTACAATATTTATTATACCAAAAATCATTAATTTAATTATAAGCTATTATATTTAATTTAAAACATTAATTTTAATAAATATTTTTAATATTCGTTAAAAAATTAGATAAAAAATAAAAAATATATATATCACCTTTTATTTTTTTTATGGGAGTATTTTATCATTAATAATTTAATTTCTTAATTTTGGTTGCAGTAATATGGAATTTATTGTAGCATCACATGGTTGTACATTTTGGACTTTAGAAAAAGAGAAACACTAGTCAAAGTTAGTGCAGAAATTGAGTAAAGTGAACCTTATCTTTCTCTCTTTTTTTTTTTTTTTTTGTGAATTATATTACTAATAATAATTATTTAGGTGAGAGAAGTGGAGACAAAAGCATGGGGTCACACTGCTCAAGACTCGAAAACATGCGGCAGGACGCAGGCAGAGGCTCCAGTAATTGCTCATCCTAAAGCGACTACTTAACCGATCTTTTTTTAGAATGCTTTAGAACCTCCCAAATTTGCTGCACCTTTGCACCAAATTCAATCTCCGAAGAACTCTATGAGAATAAAAAAAAATTAAAAAAAAAAGCAACTTTGCCTCGAGCATTACTTTGGTTCAATGATAATTACAAATTTAGATTACCAATCTTCCCTTCTGTCAAATAAACAAAAAAGTAGTAATCAACGCAAGAAAACCCATGTTTTCTTTGAGAAGATAATATATAAAAAAGATTTTCTAAAAAGAAAGTTCCTATATGCATTTAGATTTAAAGATTAGACAAGTTAAATTCACTTTAGATTGGATTCAAAATAAATTATTTTCATTAAGGTAAATAAACGTTATTATTTGATTAATAAAATTTTATTTTTATTTAAATTTAATTTAAAAATAAATTTAATAAATCAAGTCTGACTTTCGATAAGCTAATATTTTATTGTTCACACTTGATCTAGTCCTGTACATGAACACATGCACTCGTGTTTGAACCAAATTCTCAATTGTAAAAACAATAAAGTCAATAACCAACATATTTAGTTGAATGTGTATACATTTAATTTGCAGTCAATTTGGAAGTACAGTTGCAAATCAACGCAACAGAAAGTGATGAAGAAGACAAAAAATATATAGATAGAGTGGAATTAAAGTAGTTTTAGAAGGTTTGAAAATTGATGGAACTTAAAACGCCTGGTTTAATGGCATTATGTGCGGAGAAATTTTGTATGCAAAATGCTACAAATTAACCAAAAAGCATATGCTTTCATATATATATATATATATATATAGTTATTTATATATTTCATTGTTTTGATTATGATGGAAAGCTACATCATTTTGTACACTGCAAAACAATCACGTAATCAAGGAAGAATCCTTTAAGCCTTGTTTATGATACTAAGTCTAATAAAGCATCCAATGATCATTTTTCAAATTTTTTCCCCTTGTTTGGAACAGAGCAATTGTAAATGTTGTTGAATCAAGAAAATTTTGCACCTACCCATATTTGTCATGTTACAATCGATAAAAGGTTTAATGCTTGCTATTATCAGTTTTAATCCTCAACATGAACTTAAAAAAGATGTCTCGCTATTTATTATCTTTAAACCCTTTTTTCTTAAGTTTAATGCAGTAATATTAACTTTCCTTAATCCATATAACATGAAATGAGGGCCTTTTAAGCTTTCTTGAAGACGAATTAATTGAGAGTATATCCTTTTTGAATGAAGAATAAGCATTTCCTGGTGTTTCAGAAACCCCCATGGCAGCATCTAATTAGTTCATTAATGTCATAAAAGCTGAGGTACTGAAGGTCCAATTAATCAATCAATGAACTAGTCTTTGGCCTTTGGAGGTTTATAGAATTTAGGTCCCAAAGCAGACACTACCAACCTTCTATAAAAAATATGGGTACATAAGATTTGATAGAATGATCATGCATCTTGTGTTAGTGCAATGTATTTTAAAATTTATAAAAAAAAAAAAAGAGAAAAAAGATGTTCCACTCAAAGGATAAACAAACAATCAATAGGGAGGAGATTATCCTTAAATCTAGTGTTTTTTTTTGCTTTGTTCTCGAATATTCAAGCTTTTAATTAGATATTTAATTTAAGAAATCAAAAAGTTATAATTGTTAAAAGTGTCATTTGATTTATTAAGTATTAACTGAGATGACATGCATGTTGGATAGATTCTTACACATTATGGATTCAGAAATATTAAACACGTAATGTCTAAGTTAAACAAATAACATTTACTCATTTTTGGTTCGAAAATATTTAGTATGTAATGTGAAGTTAGGCAAATAAAAAGTTGGAGGGTCAAAGACCGATTAAAAACTCAAAAAATAAAAAAGAAAAAGCAAAGCTAATATGGAAAACACTATTTGCTTTTGTTTGTCTAATTCTACTAAATGCTTTGGCTCTTATTTGGAAAATAACATTAATGCATCATAAAACCTTGTCATATATTTAAAAGAAACTAATTAAAAAATCGTTTTTTTGGTAACCTCTTTCTTTAGGAAAGATTTATGTTATAATTTCTTCTTTTAGGTATGGTTGAGATTTGAGTTCAAAGTCTAAGCAACTAAAAATGAAGCTGAGAAAAAGCAAGATAGAAAAACACATCATCTCTCTCCAATCATAACAAAAAAGAGTGAAAACCGAGGAATAATTTTGGGGTTGGTAATTTATTCAAATTGTAGTAACAATCATTTCAATGATAATTGTTTAAAAAAATTAATGTAACTTAAAAATAAGAAAATAGTTTAAATTTTAAATTTTATAAATATTATTTTTTAAAAAATAATTATATAAATTAATTAAATTAAATTTTGAATTTCATGATGGTAACACGTTCTTTTAGGCTCAAAAAGGTTATAAGGCTTGCAATGCAACGAAGAAAATACATGGGCTAGAGAGAAAAAAAAAGTTGGGGGGGTGTGGGGGAGGGAAGGGAAAACTACTTGTGCAGGTTGTGCTTTGTCTGCTGCAATTTTTAGCTAAGCAACCTGATGAAGATTCTTGCCTTGACGAGGGAGTTCATTAGAGTTTTAGACCTTTCTTCTTCTTCTCCTTCTTCAACCCTCCCCTGATAGTACTTTTTTAACTTCTTTTAACTTTTAGGTAATGGCAGTTAATGACAATTTCCTGAAAAAGGTCAAAAGTGTTTAATTTATTTGGCCTTTGCCATTGCAGCAGCCAGCAACAACAGTTAATGAGAAAATGCCACCAACACCATCATAAAAAGTGAAAAAGGAGTTCACATTGGGTTAATTCTCCCTATGTGATGACAAAAATATCCTCCAAAATTTAAAAATTCATGCAAAGTAATTATATTATTTTTATATTATATTTACATTTATAATTTTATATATTTATTTAAATTGTAATATATAAAAATTATGATATAAATTTTAAAATATTTATTTATATTATTTTTTATCAGACGTAATTGTTTTGTGCTCAAAATGATTGATGTCCTGAATTCGCAAAAGTCCCCGTTCACCCCTCTAGTTGGAACAGTTAATGCGCTGAACTTTTATAGTTACCGAAAAAGAAAAAAAAATATTACAGCAAATGAAAATTAATAGGAGAAGAGAGTAAATTAAAGTCCAAATAGGACCAAATCTGACTATAAAATGACCCTATTTCTCTCTCTCTCTCTATCTATTGCCCCCTGTTTTCTTCCACAGAGTCTCTCTGCTTCTCTCTCGCTCTCTCTTGCATTGCCTCATTTCCGTTCTGTTTCATTTTGATAGAAAAGAAACGGAAGCTGCATTGGCTGGCACAGGTTTTGTGGGAGAGTTAAGAGGAGGGCTGCCAGCTAACTATTTTCTCATTTGAATTGGGTTCTTAGTTCTTACCTTTCTTGTCTTAGTTTCCATATAATCAAAAGGCTTCTTCCAAGTTATAAAAAAAAAAAACGCCATTTTCGACCACATTGTTACAGGAAAAAATAAAAAACCACTCAGAGAGAGTCTTTTCTTGGTTTCTTGTATTTCTGACGCCCTGTTTTTGCTCTGTTTTCATCTGCTCTTCTGAGTGGGACAGAGGCAGAGATGGCTCAAGTTTCACCAAAGCTGCTGATTCCAGAGTCATTTCAAGTGTCGAGAGATGATATTACCGGTCAACTTAGTTTGATTTGGGAGCTAATCAAAGCACCATTAATAGTTCCTCTTCTGAAACTCGGTGTCTATATTTGCTTAACGATGTCGCTCATGCTCTTCATGGAGCGGCTTTATATGGGAATAGTCATCATTCTTGTTAAGCTGTTCTGGAAAAAACCGGAGAAGCGTTACAACTTTGAGCCTATTAAGGATGATGTCGAACTTGGTAGCTCAAATTTCCCAGTGGTTCTAGTCCAAATCCCAATGTTCAACGAAAAAGAAGTCAGTATCTTCTCCTCTGTTTTTTTCCCCTCTCGGTGAACTTGCTTCTTTTTGGTATTTTATTTCTGGGTTTCAGAGAAAAAGCTCAAACTCAAAAAGTCTGATGATTTATTTTTATTTTATGTTGGTCCTCGGAACAGGTTTACAAGATCTCCATCGGGGCAGCTTGTGGACTTTCATGGCCGTCCGATCGTCTCGTGATCCAAGTACTTGATGATTCAACTGACCCTGCAATCAAGGTAAAAAAAAAAAAAATCTTACACAAGTCAAATGTCAATCACTTTTAAGCACTTCCCGATACATATCTCTCATCTATGTGTGTTTATATTTCATCAATTTCCTCACCAAAAAAGATAATGCAATTTCATTCGCTTAATAATACAAATCCCTTTTTTCTTCGAATCAGCTTATCTTCAGCCTTATGATCAGCTCTTTCTTTTAACCGCCAAAAACATTGAAAAAAAAGTCATCTACTGCTAAAATTTATCACCCATTGTCTTCAAGTTCGAACGTTTATTATGATGACCCCCGATGATTTTAAAAATGGGGAGGTTTTGAAATTTGATTGCAGTTGATGGTAGAGCAAGAGTGCCAGCGATGGGCAAGCAAAGGCATAAACATAACGTACCAAATCAGGGAAAACAGAACAGGTTACAAAGCTGGAGCTTTGAAAGAAGGGCTGAAACGAAGCTACGTTAAACACTGTGAATACGTCGCCATCTTCGACGCTGATTTCAGGCCTGAACCTGACTTCCTTCGAAGAAGCATCCCTTTCCTCGTCCAAAACCCTGACATTGCTCTCGTTCAAGCTCGCTGGCGATTTGGTAAGCTGAAAAAAAAAAAAAAAAACCTAAACCCCCATCCCCTTCCATTAAACCTCAACTAATTAAAAGAAAACATTGCATTAATTTTGACTAATGTTAAATTTCTCAAAGTGTCGGTGGTCTCATCTCATACTTCTTTTTTTCCTCACTTTTTATTTTTATCTTCTAATTGGGTTTTGTTTTTTGTCGGCGGAATTGGTTGCAGACTGAATGGGGGGCTAAGGGTGGGTCCATTAGAAAAAACCCACCAATCACGGGGTGCGGACCCCATTTTGCCTTAGCCACCTTGGTCAGCCGTACGTCAATGATAATGGAACCCATCTTTTGAGAATATAGAATAGTATCATTAACAGCTAATCAATTATAAATACTATTTAATAATAGTACTAATAAACAACCAAAGCACACAAAAATTTGATTAGTTTGAGTAAATTACACTTTCCCACCACTAAAAACTATTAATTTGTCAAAATTAAAATGAAAATTGTATTTGTTAATGTGAAATAATTGTTCATAATAAATTTTGTTTAATTGATTTTTATTTTTATTAAGAAAATTGTAATTTTAGTTTTTTCCTTATTAATTGTTTATATTTTCCTTTCTTTTGTTCATAAATAAATTGCATGTGACTTCCGGGGTGGTTTCTGTCATTTTAGAATACAAGAACAAAAAATGGTGGGATTTCAATCCTTCGATCAACGATCCAGATTGTACGGATCACGTGGTCAAAAGCAGAGTTCATTAGGATCTAGGTCTCTTTGAGGTTAAAATTGTCATTTGAACATCTAGCAGGCCACTCCACTTTCCACGTGCCTTTTTAACCTTTATAAGTAAAAAATTGGGTCCCAGCTAAAAGGTAAAGTTTAAGATGCGGGCAGTACTAGTGCTGTATCCCGAAAGTGGTGGACCTTACACCGATTTGCCGACACTTGGATTTGTCTTTTAATCACTGTTTTGATTTTCTCTTTGGAGTAAAAAAGAATACTAAATGTTTTTGAAATTTTTGTTTGGGTGCATGGAATTAATAAAATTATACAAATGACAGTCAGTCGGATAGATTTTAGTAGCTCCCTCGTCGTTTTGTAACCTAGCACATTATGATTTGAACCAAATGAGGACAAAAAAAGTCTAACCGGCTTTCATTTTTGTTCGCTTCCTCTTACGTTACTAAAATTCCAACAAGGGAAATCAACTGCCACAATGCTTTCAACTAAAGTCTTTATCTCACAAAATGTAAATAAATAAATATTAGCATTCGATATCTATGTTCAATGTATATTCGAACATGGGGCATAAGATATGATTATCTAAGAATACCCATATTTTACATGTATTTATATCTGACATTCACCCGTGTTAGGATTATATATGTAGTGATATACTATTATCCTGAAAAATGTCACTAAAACGATGATCACTTTTGCAGTAAATGCGGACGAATGTTTGTTAACAAGGATGCAAGAGATGTCATTGGATTACCATTTCACAGTGGAGCAGGAAGTTGGATCAGCAACACATGCTTTCTTTGGTTTTAATGGTAAAAAGCCCTATTTTCATCATAATCTGTTTTTGGTTACAATGGTTTTTGAGTATTGTTTTAGTTAGGCTAAATGCATTTCTTCTCCTTATTGTATTGATTTTCTTATCAATTTGGTTGACAATTTGCTAGGAGCCTAAACCTCCCTCAAAGTTCTTAGTTAAAAAAAAAGATACAGGTGTAGTTGGTGTCTGAGAGTGACAGGAAACCAGGAACAGGTTGCTAGCAATGACTTCCCGAACTCAGCAAGATTGTTAGTTAAGCTGTCGTTAAAAATTTATAGAAGTTTCATAATTTTCATAATAACTAATGTTAACATAGTTTTGAGCCTTTGATAGTTACTTAAGTTGAAAACTCAATAAAGTCCAATGTTGTCAGTTAGAGTGTTGTTACAAAAAAAAACTGCTTTCCAAGACAGATTTAGTGTTTGGTTTGATTCTGCCAAGGGCTGCTTGAGGATAAATACATACAAATATTTTAAAAATTTAAAATGCTTCTATGGTTAAAAGCAACTCTGCCATTTTTTAATCCTTTTCAAATGTCATGATAAAATTATTCTTAAATGATTGTAACTAATAACTTAAACATCAATAACATTCACTAGATCGATGTAAGAATCTATGTAAAGGCTGTTGTCATCTAGCTAAATTAAATGTATGCATGAACCAAATGCAGGAACTGCTGGTATTTGGAGAATTGCTGCCATTAATGAGGCAGGTGGGTGGAAAGACAGAACCACCGTGGAAGACATGGACCTTGCCGTCCGAGCTAGTCTTAGGGGGTGGAAATTTGTCTACCTTGGTGAACTTCAGGTATTTTCTTTGTGTGATTTTGCAAGGGCATACTCCCCTCTATGTGTTCTGCAGGTGACTTATGCTTCCCTATGTCTTAATTATCTAGGTGAAAAGTGAACTTCCAAGTACTTTCAAGGCCTTCCGTTTCCAGCAGCATCGATGGTCCTGCGGTCCTGCTAATCTATTCAGGAAAATGGTGTGGGAGATCATTCAAAACAAGGTTAGATTTGCAGTAAATTATATTAGAATTTCACTTTTCCTTTTATATCTTATACTGTTACTTATTTGTTTGAAAATGCGGTCTTGCAGAAAGTGAAATTCTGGAAGAAAGTATATGTTATCTACAGCTTCTTCTTTGTGCGAAAGATTATTGCTCATATGGTCACCTTTTTCTTTTACTGCGTCGTTCTTCCACTTACGATTTTGGTTCCTGAAGTTAAAGTTCCTATTTGGGGAGCCGTTTATATTCCTTCAATCATCACCATTTTAAACTCAGTAGGAACTCCAAGGTATGGTAGCTATATGCCTTACATTGTTGCTCTGGTGTTCTATTATCTTCTTTAACATGAATTGCAATAACACTGGCTATATTTTTTCTACGGATTTGCAGATCAATCCACCTATTATTTTACTGGATTCTTTTCGAGAATGTGATGTCGTTGCACCGGACTAAGGCAACGTTTATTGGTCTCCTAGAGGCTGGCAGAGCCAATGAGTGGGTTGTCACTGAGAAACTAGGAGATGCTGTCAAGAAAGCAGCAGATGCTGCTAAGAACAAGACTAATGCCAAAGCTCCCAGAAAATTTAGATTCAAATTTACTGATAGGTAACAACTCATCATCACTCTTAAATTTGGCATACAGAATCTACGATTCTTCCTAATGTCATCTCATCTCATCTTTACTTTTTTTTTTTTTTAATTTCATTAAAATACTTCCCAAAAAGTGTCCATATTTTAAAGAAAGAAAAAAAACCATATTTTTCCAATTCAACCAAACCCCATAACTTCTAATGGTCAAAACATTGGTAGATTGAGATTCTTTGAATTGGAAAAAGAGATAAGGCTACTGTCCTACCTAACTTGCCATGATTCTATTGTTTGCTTCTGGCAACGGATGTGTCTGGAAAGTTACTATTAAACAATTAAAAAAAATGTCTACCCATTTTAAACTTTTGCCATTAAAACTATTTCTAAATGTGGCAGTTCTTTCTGAATTTATCTTGTGTAACTTCTTAATTCTTGTTCTATGAACAGACTCAACACATTGGAGTTGGGATTTGCGGCGTTCCTCTTCCTATGCGGATGCTATGATTTCGTAAACGGGAAGAACAACTACTTCGTATACCTTTTCCTCCAAACCATCACCTTCTTCATCACAGGAATGGGCTATGTCGGCACCATCATTTAGTAGCACTACCACCTAGAAGGCAAAAATTTTTAAGTGAGAGAAGTCAGTCTGTTCTGCAACTATTTGACTGCAACTATCACTTAATTTTTAGTTCATTCAAACGGAAATAGTTCTCATTCAACATATTCAGCACCCAAAAAAAATGCTGTCGTCATATCTTCCTCAAAATCATTGCTGTTAATGGAGAATTCACCAGAAAAACAAGTGGTGTTATCGCCAATATATTATTATACAGAGTCAAGGACAAAGAAAATGCTTTTGAGACAATTTGCTTGTAATTGTGAGATTTTTTTTTTTTTTTTACCTTTCATGTTATTTCTTTTCTTTGGTTTCCCATTTGTTAGTTTTACTCAGGCTTTTTAAATGGAATAAAGTGATGGATAAAAGGGTGAACTTGTAATCACAGTTAATTGATCAAATCCCACTATTTGTATGTTTCTGTAACATCCTTGGCTTGTATCAGAAATTCAAAACCCTATTAAGCAGATTTGGTAGGCTGTCAATAAGTTCTTTTTGCCCCTTTTTTTAATGACTCAAGTAAGATAAAAAAATTTCCGGATATCATTTTTTTTTTACTGGATTCCTTTCCTAAACTGTAACTGTGGCCATAATTGCTGCATTATAACCTTTCTCATCTGTCAAGCAAGCCATGATTACACTGTCAGCCATTTTTTTAATCTGTAATTAAAACTATTATGACAACCAGTTCTGCATTGGGTTTCTCTCCCTGACAGCATTTCTTAATGTTTTCTTGCGTACATTCCGAGGATTTTCCTAATTTTCTAAGATTAGTGGCAAATGTTTAAACTAGTCCAGATCCTGAGATCATTGCATCCATTCATGCAAGTACAGCTACAAAATCAAATTACCGAAATAAAACTTGTTGCGAAAGTAACATGATGCCATACATAATTAATGAACAGCTGCTCTTTATTAATCTTAAAGTTTAAGCATTGGCCAACATTTTCTTCCTTCTCTTGGAATAATTATAATCACGTAAATGCTGCTGAATAGCAGATTCAGCTTTTCTGTGAGCTCACTGCTCAGACATAAACATTACCCCATAATCATTTCTAAATCTGTATTTTTTTTTATTACAAGGTAGTTAGCGAGAAACAGCTTTCATTGCTTACCTTTCATGTCTTGTCCCAATCATTTGGTGCTTGTAGGATGAATGATGAATTCTATATTATCTTATTGTAACATTTTTTTTCAATTACCCTTTTTTCACAGTGGGAATCTAGCTCTTCTCATTGATTAAAAATCCCAACATTTTCAGACAGTAAACTTAAAATTTTAAAATGATGCTCAATGTATGTTTCTTCCGGTAGAAGCCTTCATTATCTCTTAGCTAACCTTTTAAACTTTCACTTCAACCAGTGGGAGAGATAAAGAGGAAGACATAAAATAAGCAGACCTAATTTATATTTATCCAAAAGGTGAAGTAATAATACCTCTGCAACTAGTTTATAATATAATAGGGTATGTTAAAGTTTAATTGAGTAAATTGGGGAAGGCCTGCAAAAACTGTTGTTAATTAAGTGTTGAAGGAAGGATAACAATAATTGGCCTACTGGCTTTTTAGGCAATTGAATTTTTTTTAATTGGAGGTCATGGATTTAGGGGAACTACAAACTTCCAAATCAAGTTTTCTGACAATTTGTTTTAAAGAAATAAAATTCAGAAACAAGATGCTTTAGGCATTAACTACCTTCCATAATGAGCCTTTCGTTTGACGTTTATTCGAACTTTTTGCTTTTAATAATTGTATTGGACACATATTAAAATAATATTTAATTTTTTAAAAATATTTCTATGTATTTAAGATTATTTTTTTATACTCATGTTAAAAGATGCATCGAACATGAATATTTTTAAAAAATTAAGAAATCGAAACAACATAGATTTTAATTGGAGGGGAATATAAGATCCTGTAATCTTCCATGGTATATCCTCTGACAATGTTCATGATATAATGAGCCCTAACTGTTACCAACTATACTCTGAGGGATAGGATCACCATAAAGCAATATGACATTATTATCGCAAAGAGCAAGGTTTTTTGCACCGAAATTTATAGCTGTATATATATATATATATATATGTTATGAATTAACAACCAAATTGTGTCAGGCTGCATTAATTTATCGTTCTCAATTATGATGGGAAAATTCTACTTCTGATTGGGAAAACAATGGCTGCCCTTGTTTGAGTCATTCATTTAAGCAATTTCTCACAAGGTCCAGGACCACAGAGCTAACACAGCAACTTTATTTCCATGTAGCTTTCTGTGCCAGTTATTCATTTCAAAAAAAAAAAAAAAGGGCAAAGTGATAAACTGATAATGCAAAGTGATAAACTGATAATGAAACAAGTAAGTTGTCAGCTACAAAAACTGACACTTTAGTTTAAATTTCCTGTCTAAGGTTCCCACCATTTAGTTTTGACAATGGATGGAGATGTGCTCTCGAGCAAATTTAGATTTTTTTTTTCTTTGCTTCAGCTTTGGTTATGCATTTTTTTTTCCAGTGTTAATTTTCTCACATTATTAAAGAAAGGCTTTGGGAGACTATGGAAAACGGTCATTGCTTTTATCAATTAAGACTGAATCTTGGGGTAAATTCGGACTTCAATCCACAAGACCATGATTAAAGATTGTTTAATCGTCTTTTTCCGAATAAAAGATCGAAACATAATCAATTTAAATTGGAGACGACTATTCGAGGTCCCAGTGAAAGACTGCTCCTCCAACTGCAAGTAATATTAATTCCAAAATATGATACATTTACAAAAAGATACAATAATTATTTGGGATAACTTTAAATGGTTGGTTGACAAGTCTTCTCCAACTTGCTGTCTTGTTCTTTGGATTTTTATGTTTTGGAATTCTGATGTAAATTCAATTTAAACATTGACACATCGGGATCCCTTTTTTCCATATACAGCCCATAAATTGGGAAACTATTAGGCCCCATTTTCTGAAACATGGGTCACCCTCTTCACTTGTTATATTCCGCAGTATCTACTATCAACTATGCTCATTCAATAATGAGTTTCCCCTTTGTCCCATTTTCAGAGCTTGAGACAGTCGGTGCCCGAGCTACATAACAAGCCTTTCGGAAGATTTTTATATTTTATCTCATCCAAATTGGATGCATATTAAGATAATAATATTCGGATGGTACGCAGATGATCAACAGATTTAAATATTAGGATAAATTAAAACGATTAGATTCAAATATTTCAAAAATCGCATGTATTCAATCCGTTACCATGTTCAGACGCTTGCGTTTGGTTCATTAGAATGGAATAGAGCTATTATCAAATAGCTATTTTGTAGGAATAGAATAGAGAAGGAATAAAATGAAATAGCTATATGCAACAATTCAGTTCAGTAAAATAGAACAATATGAGATTCGAAATCCCTTTGTAGGAGATTCGAATCTCTTAAAGTAATTTTTTTACTCCACCTAAAATCAGAATAGCTATTCAGTAAGAAGTTCGAAAGCTGTAATATGCTATTCCATTTTATGAACTAAATAGCCGCATGATTATAATACGTTCGAGTAAAATTGTAATAGGCTCCTATTACGATGAATCAAATCCACTGTTGATAATTTCCATTTAGAACTTGAAGCAGTAAGGTTCCGGCTGAAGGCTGATCAGGCTGATCATCAAAGGGATCAGCAATCTCGGAAAGATTGGCAATAATGTATCTGCTAATCCCTTAAACCCATTCTGCTCATTCTTTAAATAATGTTAAACAACCAAGCTACTGTTTCAAAACGTAAAGATTTGGCTTCATAGTGATTGTTCAGTTGCTTAGTAGGAAATCCAAATCGAAGGATTTAGGCTTGTTTCCGCTAGTTCATTACTCCCCACTAAGGCCTTTAGATAAACCAGTTTTTTTGTGAGAACCGAAATCCAATGCCAAACTTTGCCTTGATTCAAATCAACCCTGGGCCATAGGCATATGGATGTCACAGCTGGGCTTGAAAGTCCGCTTTTGTAGAAAGAGGGTATTACAATTGTTACGGCCCGTCTTATATCAATGTAATCCTAACGCCTTGGAAAAATCTAGAACAAGAGGAAGCCGTGGTAATCCAAATGCCCAAAACCCTTTTATAATCTCTCTCTGAGTTTGTCGTTGATCTTTTGATTTCCAATTATCCATCTTCAAACCCACCTCGGGGGGAAAAAAAAAAAGGAGAAGAGAACAGATCCTTCGAACGAGAAAAACAGAGAGGGAAAGGAATGGCGGAGCATTTGGCGTCGATATTTGGGACGGAAAAGGATAGGGTGAACTGCCCGTTTTATTTCAAGATAGGCGCCTGTCGTCACGGAGACCGGTGCTCGCGTCTCCACACCAAGCCCAGCATCAGCCCCACTCTACTTCTCTCTAACATGTACCAGCGGCCGGACATGATCACCCCTGGTGTCGACGCCCAGGGTAACCCCATCGACCCCCGGAAGATCCAAGAACATTTCGAGGTTATTCTCCAAAAACACATTTCAAATCTAAAATGTCTATTTTAGTGTTTTTATTTCGATTTAGCGATATGCGGACGAGTAATATTTAGTTTCCTTTGTTCGGATGTTGTTAAAAGCTACTGTCAATTGAAATCGAATGCCAAAACTTTGTTTAAATAGTATAAGTGAACCTTTGAATTTGCTTTCCATAGCCAATAGCAAACGGTTAATGTAACAAATCAACGAGGGTCTTAGATGTTTAATGTTAATTTTTGCAGGCGTTTTATGAGGATTTATTTGAAGAACTGAGCAAGTATGGTGAAATTGAGAGTCTGAACGTATGCGACAACTTGGCTGACCATATGGTAAATTTTTCCTCAGACAATGTGTCTTTTACGTTCTATTTGTTTGATAATTTCATCTCTTAATTTTACTTCATTTCGTCAACAGGTGGGCAATGTGTATGTTCAGTTTAGAGAGGAAGAACATGCTGCTAATGCACTCAAGAATCTTACCGGAAGATTTTATGCTGGTTTGACTTCTTCTTTCTTATTTTTATATATATAGTATTATTGTTCAGTTAGGGAACCAAATTGCATTAAATCCTACTGTTACTAAGCTAGGGCGACTCTTAACTGTGTCGTGTCAAGGTAAAGGTTTAACAGATAAGTGGGTTGACCAAACACAGCATGGTTAATAAATCGTGTCAAAGTCCTTGTAACAAACATGGCTTGTTTTGTGCACGGGTTTCACGTTGTAACGCAGATAATGCGTTTAAATGTGATTAAATGTGAGATGGCTAACCGATTTAGACATGATTAACATATCTGAATCTGGGTAATAAGTTATTTTATGTGTTTAAAATATTAACAAATCTATAAATGAGTTTAAATTGGTTAGGTATGTTGACTAATGTACGTTAGGCTGTTAATACAATTAATTAAATGCGTACAAACAGTCCATATAAAAGTTAGATGGGTCAACATACATAAAACACAAATATTTTGTGTCAATTATGAGATGACACAATTATGATGCGAACATGATTATTCAAAACACAAACCTACTTAATCTTGTGTCGTTTCCAAATTGTCAAGTTTAGGCTAAGTTATATTATTCTTTGTATCAGGTTCCGTCTATTGATAAGTTTGGCATTTGATGATTGTGTTGTTACCTTACCCTTTTGTATTAGTTTGTATCTTCTCATAATACATAATAGTTGCTTGTGTTGGTACCTTGTCCTTTCATATTAGCTTCTATATATTGGGTGTTTCCATAATACATTTTAGATGCTTGTGTTCTTAAGTTGTCCTTTTGTGTTAGCTTCTATATATTGGTTATTTTCATTATACGTTATAGATGCTTGTGTTGTTAAGTTGTCCTTTTATATTAGCTTCTATCTATTGGTGATTTTTATGATACACAATAGATGCTTGTGCTGTTAAGTTGTCCTTTTATAATTGCTTCTGTTGATTGGTTATTTTGAAAGTGTATTGCAACAAAATGCTTGTATCACTAAATTGCCTTAGTTTTTGCTGCAGGACGTCCTATCATTGTTGACTTCTCACCTGTGACGGACTTCAGGGAAGCCACCTGTAGGCAGTATGATGAGAACACTTGCAATCGTGGTGGGTATTGCAATTTTATGCACCTTAAAAGAATAAGCAGGTGGGATGTTTCTTCAAAATCACCATTAGCTGTATATGGTCATTGTTTCAATATGACTAAATCTTTCATTGTGTTAATCTTCATTAGGGAGTTGAGGCGCCAGTTATTTGGGAGATCTAGAAGGCGGCGAAGTCATAGCCAAAGTAGAAGCAGAAGCAGAAGCCCTCCAAGGCGTCGTAGCAGCCATGAGGAGCGCTCTCATAGTGCTCGTGGCCATAGTAGACGGTATGATGATAGGGATAATTATCATGAAAGCCGGAGCAGAAGGCATAGAAGTACAAGTCCCAGCCATCAGAGGGGACGGAGCAGTAGCCCTGGTGGAAAGAGGAATCGCAGCCTAGTCCGTGAAGGCAGTGAGGAGAGACGTGCTAAAATTGAGCAATGGAACCGTGAAAGGGAACAACAAGAAAATGCAAACAAGTTTGATAAAGATCCTGCCAATAATAACGATGAGAATGGTAGCAATGAATACGTTCAGAATGACAATAAGCACCATCAGTGGCAGCAGAAGTAGGCTTCACTTCTGGAAGCCCATTAATCCTGATTATATCAATCTGCCTGGTTTGTCTCTCAATGTTTTTTATTCAGTATTTTTATATTTTTTGACATCTGTAGTCAGTAGAATTACAAATATTTCTACTAAGACCAAGCATTCTGTAAATATAGCTTACAGCCCATTTTCCACTGTGCAGGTGGTGTGCAGGTTCACAATCTTTGATATGGAATATGAAATTGAAATTTGTTTTGCCTTTTTCGCTTAGGTCCATGCTTTTTGCAACTATATCATGGTGCTTGATTGTCTGCTTTGACTTTGAGAAGTTTCGAACTCATGTCCGTTTTTAGACAGCTTTCCAACTAAGTTTCTTTGTTTTCTTAACTGTTTTTGAAATTTCACTTTCTTTTTTTTACCCCTTTTTTACCATATTTTCCTCGGTATCTCTTTCTTCTACTCTCCTCCCCTGAAGGTTTTGTTGTGGCCTTGATCTCCTCTGTTCTTTCAATTTCATTGTGACCATGAAGCATTTATTTCTATTCACTTCCAGATTTTATTAGGAAATGGAAGCACATTTTTATTTGTTCCTTAAGTCTATGGGAAGCTGTTATTTTCTGCCTTAAATTTTTAGTTTAACCTTTAGCATTAGGAAAATGCATGCATTTATTGTGTGTGTGTGTGTGCGGGCACGCATAAATTGACAGTCAGGTACCCTGTGACTGCTCATGCAGGCAATTTGAATGATCAAAGTTCATGATTCTAAACTGGGTTTTATTTCCTATATTCCACCTCTGCTTCGAATTCTTAAAGTTTACTTGTAGGAAAATCAGTTATCAAATGTTCTTGAGTTTTGCAGGTTCAGGTATTCCTGCTTCTCGGGACCGAGCCATTTTTTAACTGCAGCTTTATCATGGAATTTGTGTTACAGGTTGTCCGTTGGGTGCCTGAGAAACTGGCGGTTTAAAGGGTCATTTCGGTTTAAACTTACAGTAAGAAAAAGGGAAAGTTGTTGCAGCCACTTCTCTACTCTACCTGCTAGTTACAGAGGTGATGGTGATAATTTTGTGTCATAGTGACACGACAAGGGGTGGTACTATTAGCCTAGCTCTGCTTAACATGCTGGACTTTTTATTTTTATATATTTAGTTCTAAAATTGACAGGTTAGGTTACGTTTGGTTTGGTTGTGTTTTGTTGGACCGTCAGAATCATGTTTTGTGTTGAGACATTGGAGGATCCGTTTGTGTTTGGATTAAAGAAAGATACTAGTTAATTGGGAGTAATAAATTCTGTATTTGCCTTTGATTTTTCATTTCTCACTTTGCTGGCTTTACCTCCCTGCGCCACAGCTTCCCATGTCATGGATTAGAAGATGATGGTTGTGTTTGATATGTATATTTTCGAATATAGTTATAGCAGTATAATTTTTTAAATATATTAAAAAATTTTAAAAATAATTAATGATATTTATGTTGGACTTACTCGGTATTCAGTTCAAATTTAGATAACATCACATCCAATTTTTCAATTTTGAATATCTCGGTAGTAAGTTTAAAATTTTAGAAATGTCGTTTACAATTATATAACCCATGAAAGTTACCAATCCATCCAATTGAGGAAAAAGTAATGGCATATAATGTATTGCAAAGGATAATAAAAGGAATGTTACTTGCAGCTTTCATGCTGGAATATTGTTATAATTCGATGTTTTTAGCAAAACAAATGTTGCCATTTACTAGTAATAATACGTGACTGGGTTTATGTGGTTAATTTTTATCCCCCGGTAGGAAAGTATCTTATTGAATAATTCTTTAATAAAAAATTATTTCATACATTTGTCACTGAATTCTTTATATATATATATATATATATATTCACCATGCGATTACAGGTCTTAGTATCTTATATTATAAAAGATGGCTTTAAAATGATTAATAAATTGTGAAAAAAAAAAATGAATATAATGTTCTGATTGCATTCGGAAGTCAAAAAACTTTTGCGTACAATGTATAGAATAATAATTTTTTTATAATTTTGTTAAAATAAATGAAAAAATTGACAAAATTATATTTTTTGCTGGCTGTGAGGTTCGAACTCGCGCGTACTTCTGTACAGAAGATCTTAAGTCTGCCCCCTTAACCTCTCGGGCAAACCAGCCAGTTGACCAATAAAGTCTACAATTTAGTTATATTAATTAGATATCATGTCGTCGGCCCATCAACATCCAATCGAAGTAATTTCCAGGAACATTTAGAATCTTCAAGTACTATTGGTACTTACAATGATTAAGTAAAGTGTCACGGTTTTATTTTTATTTGAAACTATTGTACTTCTAAGAAGTTCTAACAGTCAAGTATAATCGACTCTGAATTTTCTATTAATGTAACAAACCAAATAGAGCCTCAGATGTTCGATGCTAATTTTACTGAGTTTTTAATTTACGAGGATTTATTTAAGTAGGTTGAAATTGAGTGTCTAAATAAATTCGACAACTTGGCTGAATGATGACAAACATTGTGTCGCTAGAACTTTATATTGCCCATGACACAAGGGTTTAGAAGCATTGATCGAGTGATCGGCCAAAAGTGTTTGAAGCGCTTTTGCTGTGTGGCGTCAAAACCTTTAACAACAACACTGGTTTACCATTTTTTTGTTTTTGAGATTTGTTTGAGTATTTAAATAATTTTCTACGGTCAGGTAGGCAATGTACAAGACGCCGCCGATGCACTCAGGAATCCGCAGAAGGTAATATTCTGGTTCCACATCTACCCTTTCGCATTAAGTTCTTTTATATCTGTTGTTCAGTTCAGCATCTAAATTGAAACAGATGATTGTATGGCCAAGTAAAAACATATGCTTGCGTTGTCCAAAACATAAAACTTTCATTCAAGAGCAATGTAAATGCAAAACGTGACAAGAATAGACGAACAGACAGAGATAGACAACATTCCAGCCTAAAGATGATAATCCAAAATGATGGCTTGGAATCCGAATTAAGAGGCTCGCAGAACCTTCTTTTAAAAAAAAAAAAATTAAACCCCTAATTTAGTAAGCAATCATAATCTATTAAACCAGTGGGAAAAAAAATCTCCGCCAAAATTAAACATGCAGATCGTGTAACACCACCTCATTTGCCGCCATGCTTGGCCTTCTTGTGGGATTCTAGACCAACCTCAGAACCGAAGGACCTGTCCATAGTAATATGCAGGGAGTTAGTAAAGGAACCGAAGGTCCTGTTCATAATTGGAAGTGGTTTTTAAAAATTGCAAGATAAGTACTTGTTACAAGATCCACAAGAGAATTGACCACCAGACTTTGGAATCTTTCCAGAATTTTTCGCAACATTCTTTGATGGGTGCGGTGTTGCAGTGTGACCACCCTTCTTACCATCTGCTAAAGCAAGGAACAATAATCAGATCATAAAGAAATGAATGGCACAATCCCGGTTAACCACTATCAAAAAGACGTGGAGAACACATAGAGGCCGAAATGATATATGATACTGCAGACTTTCGTGTGAACTACGAGAGAGACCTGTCTTCTGAGGGGTGGCTGCAGATTTTGCCTTTTTTACGGAAACAGGGGTTGCAGCTTCCGCAGGTCTCTTCTTGCTCGACTCAACCTTGAATGCAAAAGACACAAAATTATATCTACAGCTCAAGTCGGATTTAACAATCGAAAACTACTTAGAATCTACCAAATATACCTTCTTAGTCTTAGGTGTCTCCTCATCCTCATCATCTGAACTTTCATCCAAAGACATCTATCCAGAAATAGAAAATTCAAATTTAACAAATCAAAGTCTATTGATCACTACTTCAACTAGACAGGACAATAAAGTAAATACAAATTAACTAACTGAAATCCTAAACATTCTCAAACTAAAGACACTGCAAATATATTTCATGTCAATAATTTCTAGAAGGAAAAGAAAACATTTCATATCTTCACTATGTAGTGGGAAAAAGAAAAGATTAAAAGCAATCTACCATGCTGCTAGAAAAGGGCAATAAACAAGTCAGGGATCAAGGACACCAGCTATTCAAAATGATACTGTAAGGTAAAGCATTCATTGCAAGAATAAATGAATTAAAATTTTTGCCTAGTTTTGAGGGAAGAAAAAAAAAAAACCTCATCAGACTCCTCTTCATCCTCAAAATCATCTTCATCATCAGAACCACTTGCATCCTCAGAATCGCTATCAGCGTCATCATCCTCAGTTTTCCTTTTATTGCTTGGTTCTGCTATCTTGGCAGCTTGTTTTACAGCATCAGGTTTCCCGGCATTAACCTTGGCTGTTTTTGCATCTGTCTTAGCATTACCTGGAATAGATGAAAATATTTACCACTTGAAATAAGAATTTATCAAATCTTAAACAACCGATATAAAATTCCAGTACAGGAAGAGAACTTACCATTTTCTGCAGCAGCCACAGGAAGCCCCTCCTCCTCCTCCTCACTAGACATACCTTTATATACGAATAACATGCATGAGAAATATTTGATCAAAGCAATTTGCAAGTAGGCAAAAATATATTCCAGGACTCACCGAATTCGTCATTGGTGGTAACAGAAGACAGCATGAAAGTCAAGGAAGCACAAGCTTGCACAAGCAAACTTCACATTCAAGAAACAAGTTTAGTTATCACCAAAAAAAAAAAAAAATCCTAATTTCAAAAGGATATCCTTCCTCCGGCACAAAAGTTCTATAACCAAGGAAATAGACGCTCCCATTTTTCCAGTTGTGAGAGAGCTCAAATTCTTGGTCAAATACTAAATCAAAAGATAATTGAGGGAAATTCTGGTGGGAAAGTGTTCCAAGAACGAGTTTCTTCCCATTAGCATTCACATAAAGGGGAACAGACTCCACTTTGTTCTTCGACTCACCAAGTGATGCCTAAAATACAAGCAGCATTGCGGTTAATTCTAGGAAAACAAGAACAAGAATAACAATATATAACAATATCAACATTCGACAAGTAAATCACTTCAAACCTGCGAAAGATGGATGACATAATTGGCACCAGGTTCTGTTTTAATAGGCTGTCCAGCCTTAACCTCAATACCTAATAGTAACATAAAAAATAATTAAATTTAATTATCCAAAACTGAAATAACAACAATATGGGTATGTCTTAAATATAACCCAGAAGTACATAATTGCAAACAGTGTTTACACTTTCAATATATATCAGAAGTATATAATCATTTTCAGCAAGCTTTCATTCAAAGACCATAAGTCTATTAACTACCACCCGCCAAATCATACTAACGAACTCAACAAATGAAACCAGCAAATGCTTAGAAAAATTATTTTTTAAAAAATGATACTACTAGTGTTGACAGTAATTCACTGAAAATCAATCAAAAAGGGCCAAAAAAAAAAGGCTTCACAAAACATTTAGAAAAAAACAAGAAGCTAAACCCAAGGGAAAGCTAACGTTATTTCAATAAAAAAGAAAAGAAAAGATCAAAACTTCCAGAAAAAGAACAACCGACTTAAAAAAAATCAAACAGACATAAGTAAAAATATGGAAAGAAGGCAACAAAAATCAACAACGGAAAAGAAGAAAAGCAATGGAAGCAAAAGCGCGAAGTATCAAAATGTAAAAGAAAGAAGAGGCTTACCCCAGAACTCCATTGATGACGACAATGATGAAAGAACAAAGAAGGGAACTAGGGTTTTAGTAGAAGCGCAGAGAGTAAATGAGTTAATACGCTTTTATAGAGTGCAGAAATCAGTGTTTGAGGGGGGGGTGGCATTGAAATGAATTTGTAAGGAAGTTGCCGCCAGGTTGTGTTTCTATTTTTAGGGCTTGTTTGGGAAGGGCTTCTTTCATAAGACTTAGGCCCAATAATTGTAGGCCTCAAAATCTATTCTGACCCAATACAACCCAATATTGTAAAAATGAAAAAGCCCATCGTTTAACTATCTATGGGCCTTGCTCCTCAATAAATGTATATATATATATATATATATATATAAAAGAGATATATCAATTTGTTTGTTGCTTTGTTTTTATTTTTTCGAGGAAATTTTGTTCGTATCTTAGAATAACATGGAAACCAATAACATAATTCAATTAAAAAAATAAAGTTGGTGATAGTTATTAGCTAATTTTATATTTCAAAATCTAAATAAGAATTCAACTATCTTTAAGTTTTGACAAAAATTATTTATCCTTAACCTGTGTATTTTAATATTATGACTTTGCAATAGTATGACAAAAATTATTCATTAATAAGGGACATGTAATGTATATAGTAACATATCCTTGTGAAAGTATTAAATATTTCATTCATAGAAAAATGAAAAAAAAAAAAAAGAAAGGGATAAAGTTCAATTTTGTATGGCAAGGAGTTAATAGTAACAGAACAAAATCTAGAAATGGATGTCTCATAAACACAATGAGGGGGCAATCTTTAATTTTCCACCATAATTTTTGTCTCTTAGGAGGCTTACACCCATGCATATGTCATATTCACTATATTTGAACTACTTCAATTTGTTAATCAAAGAAACAAAAGATTGTAATTGATTTCATTTATTTTATCAAATTTTTAATTTTTTTAAATATTTATATTTGACATATATTCAAACATAAATATTAAAATATATGATCTTTAAATTAAAAAATTAAATATATTTATATCGAATATAAATATATATCTTACACTTACCCAACTTTAGAAAGATGTGTTAGATTTGAGGCAAAAATTTCATGGTGAAAGAAAAAGAAAACACACTTCTTAGCATGCATTAGCTTGAAAAATAGTCTGGAAAGAAAAGCCGGTGTTGCTGACGTCACAGACCACATGCAAATTTTCATTCATTTGTATCATTTATCAAAAAATCTTTGTTCCTTTTTTCTTTTTTCATGTTGCCCAAGGTGTGGATAAAATTTGATGGATTACCAAGACAATTATCGTGGAGTGCTTCACTTTTGGGAAACATACACCGTCACTTCAAAGTAAAGTTACCCACAGTTTCAGTCGACAAAGACCCCTCAAAAATATCAGGTTTTTCGGGCTGGGAAAAACTTGATCTTTTCACTTTGAGAGAAACACATTGTTTCCACTTCACAGCAATTGATACACTTAAAATCTCACAGTTATACTCAATTCCCATGCTTTATTTTCCAGGTTTTTTTGTTCATTACATGTGCCTCAATTTGGCAACTTGGAAGTGCTCAAAAACTAA
>JBBYHO010000021.1:7202053-7245289 GCA_038382025.1 Adansonia gregorii
TGCTCTTAGAGCTTTCAAAGTGAAAGCACCAATCATGTTGGCGCTTGTAATGTATACGGGAAAAAAAATGTCAATATTTTGAAAATTTATTTAATTAACAACAATACATTAATTAAAATGCTTCAATGATAAAAAGAGGACATGTCTTGGAATAACTGTACATCTAAAAGCAGAAGAAAAAAAACCCTAGTTTTGATACTTAAGTTAAATCCCTAATTTAAGAAACCCTAATTTGAATATTAAACCCCATAAACATTTTCATTGAAAAACTCAAAACTCATTCTTGTGGTTTTCGCCCAAATTCTTTTCTAATTAAAATCAAAATCCATTCCCACTTCGTGTTCATGAATCATTCTTCTTACAAAAAGCCAACATCAAATTACCATTAAAACCTAATAGCAAAATCAATCACTCCAAACAGCAATGGACAAAACACTAGACACTAATAGAGAGAGGGAATTTGTTTGAATTCTATAAACCTAGAAGAACAGGCTAAAAAACAAAAGCTTGGAGAATTTTGAGACGTCAAATTTCTTTATGGCGTTGTCCAAAATAAAATTACTTTGTGAGTGAAAGATAAGAATGGAATCGGAAGTTGAGTGATAAGAAGTTAATGTAAAATTTTCTCCAGAGGAATTTGGAACACTTTTTCATTTCCGATGTTTGTTTCCTCAATTTTTACATTAAAAAAAAATAATAAGAGTTACTAACTAAACGGCCATCTCTATTGTCAGATGAGTAAACAAATCACATTTCGTTTTATTTATTTTTTAAAGCTGATTAATTTTTTCAGTGTGCGTCCGTCAACATAGTTATAATTTTTTTTTTGGTCAAAAATCGAAAAGATTGAACTCTTAATAAAATGAAATAAAAGGTTTAATTGAACCTTAAACTTTTTTAAAAGAAAAAAAATATGAAAAAAAATTACATCTGAGGGCAATGAACGTTTTTTCATTTTTAAGAAAAAGGGGAAATGATAGATTATATTTACATTCCAGAAAATAGAAACCTAAGGAACTACGTTTAAGGATCCTGCGATTACTTAAATGCCCTTAATAAAAGATCACAATTTCCTTAAAATCCCAAAAGTATGCTAATTCTCTTTTAAAAAATAATTTAATATTAAACCCCAATTACTATATAAAAATAAAAAAATAAATAAATACTTTATATTGAATCTCAAATTGCTATTTATAAATAATAAGAAATTAAAAACATATATTTTATATTAAAGCTCGATTACTAGTTAAAAATAACAAAATATTTTTAAAATATTTTATACAATCGCAAATTACTATTTAAAAATATTTTATATTAAATCTTGAATTAATATTTAAAATAATAAAAATTTAAAATATTTCATATTAAATACTAACTTACTAATTAAAAATAATAAAAATTAAAATATTTTTATTCAATCCAAACTTACTATTATAAAAATAACTAAATTTAAAAAATATTTTATATTAAATCTTGAATTAATTTAAAAATAATAAAAGTTAAAAAGTATTTTTATTAAATCCCAATTTAATATTTGAAAATAATAAAAATTAAAAATATTTTTTTTGTTAAATCTTGAATTACTATTTAAAATAATAACAATTAAAAAATATTTTATACTAAATCCGGAATTACTTTTTAAAAATAATAAATAATAAAAAATATTTTATACTAAATCTTGACTTACTATTTAAAATTAAAAAATAACATATGTTATATTAAATCCTAAATTACTATTTAAAAAATAAAAAAATATTTTATACTAAATCTCAAATTGCTATTTAAAAACAATAAAATTAAAAAATATTTTAGATACATATTGGGTTTAATCTAATTTGATAAAAGTTATTATATTTTGTGAGTGCTGGAAATATATGTACTAAAAAGTATGGGAAGAGGTTGGTTCCTTTAGTGATGGGCTAGTGCTTCTCTTTTTGAAAAGAGGTTGGTTCAGTTAAAATCATATGTACATTCAGATAAAGTCATGTGTACATTCAATTATAGTCATATATACATATTCTCTTATTCGAATGAATTGATCCTTCCATAAAAAAAACTAACTCTTAGGCAAAAAAAAAAAATACATAAATAAAAAGAAAAAGAATTGACCCCTCTATGAAAAAAATGACTCCTTAGGCCAAAAATATCATTTTTACTATATGTACTATATATACGTATTTTTTTTCCAAAATGTACCTATTGTTTTTATTAGATGTACATATTGTCTTATTTGAAGGAATCTCCATGAAAAGAAACAAATTCTAGGCAAAAAATGCAAAAACTAAGAGAGCTAACCTGCCACTCCATCAAAAGAACTGAATCCTTAGGCCAAAAATATCATTTTTACTATATGTACATAATGTACATATTATTTTTACTGGATTTATGTATTGTTTCAGTTGAAAGAATCAACCTTTCCATGAAAGGACTCGACTCTTAGGCCAAAAAATGCACAAAGAAAGGGAACCATACCCACAATGAAAAGAACCGAGTCCTTCGACCAAAAATATCATTTTTAGTATATTTAATACATGTACATCTTGTTTTTGCTAGATGTACATATTGTTTTATTCAAACAAACTAAACCCTCCGAGTTAGGAATTAACTCTTAGGCCAAAATACAAATTAAGAAAAAAAGTTGACCCTTCCGTTAAAGGAACTGAATCCTTGGGCCAAATATATCATTTTTACTATATATATATATATATATATATATATATATGAAACTTGTATGCGTATGTACATATAAATGCCTTTTTCAAAAAGGTAAACCAACCTTATCAAAAAACTGCAATTTTTTGAGCAAAAATACTTCAATTTTGAGGTATATGTACATATTGTTATTAATCTACGTAGACATATTTATACTATATCTAAATATAGTTATACATACATATATATTTTTTATAATGACAAAGCTTATATTTATCCAAAATAAAAGGTAAATAAATATAAATCATGAAATTATAATGTACATACAGTTCTAGTACTATATACATATCTAACAACTACTCTATAAATATCATGAAAGCAATATGTACATAAAATTGGTATTTTCCTTGAGTATACATATAGTAACACAAAAGCTTGCTTTTAAAATTACATAGATCCTAATTTCTATAAGAAATTCAATACCAGAAATGGAAACAACCAACATATATATAACAAAACAAGACTTGCTTCAAAAATCTATCTGTATTTCAAGGCTTCTACATATACATAATAGTCAAAAAGTGGTATTACACATTACAAAGAGATTCCTTATCTACTTTATGTGAGAAAACTATATTCACATTATAACTTCAACATTCACAAAATATATTATTTATGCATTGAAGCACCTTATTTTGTCCGAACTAAATTTTAGCAACCTAGGGCATGGACGTAAGAGGGGGAGATGATATTTTGAGGAGGCCAAGAATGATTATGGTTCATATCAAAGGTAAATGCAAAGATATGGCATCAAATGACATAGTTTTAAGTGTCCTGGGACAAAATATTTGAGAGAATTTATAATTTCTCTTGAATTTATTGATACATGGTTCTCATGTATTGGTACAATGCTCCAACATGCCAAAATTTCAAATGTCCCCATTTGTATCGATACAAAATGTAAATGTATCGATACATAAGCTTACGTATCGATACAGAAGCTTATGTATCGATAGTAGGCCATGCCAAGACCAAAAGGTGCATTATGTAAAGAAATGTATCGATACATATCAACATGTATCGATACAATGGTTCATTGTATCGATACAATAATACAATGATCATTGTATCTATACAATGCTCATTGAATCGATACACTCAAGGTTTTTGGACCAAATGTATCAATACATTTTGCAATGTATCGATACATACAGGCCATTTTCCATAGTCCGGGCATTTTTAACTCATCCATCATTGATTAAAAACTCGATTTTAGCTCATTTCTTAGCATAAAAAAAGATCAAAACCTATACATATTATGAATTTGGACTTTTGAATTAATCAAAACATTTTTTTTAAGTCTATATTAGATCAAAAGGGCTAATGTCACATGATCACCCTACTTCTCTCTAGTTTGTTGACCAAAATCACCATCAGCCACCCTATTCACTGGAAAATCATTTTAGCATTTAAACCAGCCATCCTATGTCCATCACATTTGGCAGCAAGTTGCTCTCTACAGCCACAAGCTAACATCACTTTGTCCTCATTGAAAAATGACCAAAAACACCTCGAAATTGGCTTTAAAATACTGGTATAGATAGACCACTTATATCTCAACTAAGAAAGGTTAGATTCTAGCTCATTTTTAGCTTCCAAAACCCATTCCTACACCAAGAAAACTAGAATCCTATAGCTCTTCACCCACCACCCAAAAATAGCCCCAAAACACTTATTCCCAACCATTACACATTTTAAACATCACCCTTATCCATACCAGAACCAAAACCTCATTGTTTTTCTCTTTTTCTTGCTTATTAACAACAAAGAAAATAGGGAAATTCAAGCCATCTTTGCTGCTCTAACTATTTGGCCAAAAATTAAAGTTTTGTTGGCATAACTTCTTACTTTATCACTTTCATTTTCTGTTTTTCATCATCTTCATCATTTTAGTGAGCTCTCCATGTGTCCGTCACCCTTTTAGGATTCTCATGCATTATTGTGGCCTTTGGTTGTGGTAGTTTAGGATTTAGATGCCTTAATGCCCCTTTGATGTGCAAAATATCTCACTTCATCCTCAATATTTTGATAGCTCTTAGTCATGCGTTTTATGCTGTATCCATACATCTTGTAATGATTAATCCATGTATGAATCATTAGCCTAACATATTTCAGGCAAATTTATACATTAGATTGCATCTTGTCATGAATCATTGTCATTTTCAGCTTCCATAACATTTTCTTGTCAAAATGCATAACAATTTCTTTGTCAAGACCATTGGTGAAGTTTGCATCCCCATTTATGTTTTGTGCCATCCCCTTATATGTTCATTGTTTTCTCCTTGTCTAAATGCATGTTTGACAATTATCAAAAACTGATTTTCAAAACCTCCATAAGCTAAACATATTAACCTCAACCAATGAGGATTAACATAAACTTAGCATTTCCCGTAAAGTTGAAAAAATATCTTGGGAAAATTTAAGTTTTCCAGATCTGGAATCCTAGTTAAACGAGCTTAAATCTTCTGATTTTGCAATGAAAATGGCCTTACACTTGTTTCAAAAATGTTCGTGCCTTGTTTTTGAGTCGAAACCTTGAGTGGTACAATCAATGGACTATTGAATTATCCCAAAATGCTCTATGGCTATGCAAATGAGTTCGTGACGCTCATACCACTCTTTCCCTTCAATCATGGACGTTCAAATGTCGATGACTTGAGTTTAGACCCGTAAACATAAAGAAAATAAGAAATATCCTTTGCTTTACTTTATCCCTTGCTGGCAGCAACATTGTTACAAATTGAAAACTCACTTTAAAATCTCAAACAATTTTTCATGAATTTCATAATAATTTTCTTTGAAAGTGTGTCAAAATAACTTTAAAACAAGTCTTCTTCATCCCCAGATCAATACGAATGAAAGAGTTATGATTTTTCAAACCTGGACTGTCTAGAATCCTTAGAGTAAACAAAGTGCATTATGCTTGGGCCCTTTAAGCCCACCAAATAGTTTTTTCAAATCCATCCAGCATTTTTCCTAAAACTTTCATGAAATTCCCTTTTTGAAAAGGTATTATTTGCAATTTTTCAATACCAAATGAGTCTAGAATGATTTTTCAAATTTTGACACACCTTGTCCCTCGTATGACCTCTAGCTCAATAATTAATTCGAACTTAAAAGTTTATTCCCTCGAAAAGTAACTTTTTGGGATATTGGAAATATTTTTAGGTTGACTCTTGTCGAGTTACCTTTCTAATGGTATCTTGTCCACCCTCTAAAGCCTTCAAACCAATTTAGAATAAATTCGGGAAATAGCATAGCGCGATGTTGTCCCCTATTTTTGGTGATGGTCAAAATTGAGTTATTTTCTCGAATTTCGTCTCGAGACATTTGAATATCTCCGTATCACCTTGATCAGACTCGAGAACATGCTTTGACCTCCTATAGGCTCGTATCAACGCACAAACATACTTTACATCTTTACCATCCTCATTCATAATAATTTTTTTTGCCAAAAGTTGTCAAAACGCTCACACATTTACTAAATCATAAAGTTTTGTCAATTTACATTTTCCAACTTGACTTTCTAAAGAGTGCCAAATGTGTCACTTTTGAGATATTCCAACCCTGAACTTCTGAGGGGATACTCCAACCTCGCTTTTCAAAATTATTGAGATTGAAAAATCTTCCTTTGTCAAAATGATTTGTTATCCACTAGGATACTCCAACCTCGCTTTTCAAAATTATTGAGATTGAAAAATCTTTCTTTGTCAAAATGATTTGTTATCCACTAGGATACTCCAACCACACTTTTCAAAATTGTCAAGATTTAAAAATCCTCTTTTGTTAAAATTATTTGTCATCCATGGGGATGCTACAACCCCACCTTTTCAAAAGGATACTCTAACCCTGTCTTTCAACTACAATTAATTTTTTTCCTCTTTTCTGGACTTTCATGAATGTGTCAAACAAATCTCGTTCAATAAAGAAACATAAATGCATCTCAAAAATTGTTAATTTGGTTATTCTCAAATAATCAATGCCAATTATGAGATAAATTCTAATAGTCCATTCCTTTTCTTTATCATTGCATTGAATGATCCATGTTAAGTTACTTTATTTGTTGCCTCACTAACATGATTTCTTTGTGATGATTATTTGCATTCATGTTTTCAAATCATTTCAAATAAAATTAAAGGTAATGTTCTGTGTGGGTATCTATCTAATGCCCGAAGTGAAACATTCCATTTTCAAAGTAAAATCTAGAGGTCATTTTATTGAAAATTTCTATATTCCACATCTCTCCAGAGCGTATATGAGATTGAATCTTTATCTCAAAACTTAGCTTTGTATTTTTATAAGATTCATGCATTAAAAGAGGGTTATGTCAAGATAGTGATAAAATGAGATATAAAGAATCGAAACCAAGATGAGACATAGCTAGTAAGGTATCGATTTTGGGTATCATGAAGAGGTTCGTACCTTATCATGCATAACCAACTCCCAAACTAAAACGGTGAATCTTTATACTACGTAGACCATGAGATTAATGTTTTGAGTTTTCTAACTCAAAACATAAGTTTCAATAGGCATCCGATCATGCCTAGCCCGAAATGATCGATGGCGACTCCATGCGTTGGCCATTTTATGATGGTCATCTGAAACCAATAAGATGAGCGATTTGTCTTATGGTCCCCTTCACTATATCATAAGTTGAGAATCCATACATTCTTGTTCTCATCATATCGTGAAAGAAAAGGTCAATCAAGAAAATATTTTCAAGTCAAAAAAATCTTTTAAATTATACTTACCCATAAATCCGCAAGGATCCACCTCAGGGTATGTTACGACAGCTTGGCAACTCCACTGGGATTGTATAAAGAGTTAGGCCAATAACTAGCCGTGTCTTGCTAGGTTCTCGGTTCTTTTGATTTTCGATCATTATTTAACTATGACCCTTTTATCATTTTGTTAACTAATCTTTTGTTTGGCATGATTGTCAGGATTGTCTTATTTTTGAATAATCATCAGTTTAATGGTAATACAGAAGTAAGTAAAAAGGTTTGATCGTTTCCCTATCACACACCATGCACTTGTGTGTGCATTAGTGTCCCCCCAAACTACATGGCATGGTTATAACCCAATCATTAAGAGGAATTGAGCTATCAGCTTCATGAGTAACCCTCTGTATAGGCAGGGTAATAACTTCTCGTATGTAAATTACCTATGTCTCTCGTGAGTAACCCTTCGATTTGTATAGGGAAATACATCCAACAGATCAAACTCGTTCTGCTAAACCAGCGATGGGTTTCAGATCAGGGTCCTTCGACTGTCCTTACTGGATAGAGGAATAAGTCAGATACTTACTTAGGTATCAACTTAAACCTCATATAGTAAGCCCTACGAGCTAAGCCATGTCAAACCATACTGGAACGCTGCTAGAATACTTGGAGAATAGGGTCACTCAGGGAAACATTCCTAGCCTTTACTCTTAATTACCATAATTATGTAGGTGACAATTCGTATACAATTGCCACCCGCATCTATATTTGTATCATTTATCAAGGCATGCCATCATGCCACCCGAACAATGGCTAACCTTTGTATAAATGAATGACGATGAACAAAAACCATCGTTCACAATGTCTTATACTGTAAACGGTTATGCTATCCGAGTCATGCCCTAACATGCATCGTACTAGTGATGATAAATGAATATTACTAGTGGTCAGTTATTTTTCCATCAAAATAAGATATTGATCACCTCATGAAGGGCAGATTCAATCTTGGCATCTTAAAATGTTGCCCGTTTCTTGTCTTACCACCTTGGTTGAGACATGTTATGAATTTTTTGTTCTGATGTTTTTAAATTCTTTATTTCCTTACATTTATCTCCTATATGTTTCACTAACTTATTTTCCCTTTGTTTGTGTTTTGGTGCATGCATCATTTCATCATAACCATCATGACTATCATTATTTTGGGATAATTGTTCTAGTTCAATGTTCAACAAGGGTCATCATTTATGGAGCAATAACTTATCTCCACTATCGAGTCCTTCGAAATGTCATAACATGGTCAGAAGGTCACCAACGTCAAGATGGAGACATCCTAAACCTCGACTGCATCTTAAAAATTCATAAATAGGTTAAGATCAATTTTCGTTAGAATGATTGTCAAGAATTGAAGCACATATGGGACAGTTAGGATAATAATAAGAAAGAAGCCTTCACTAAAAAGTACAGGGACATAGCTCTTTTACTTCAAGTTTAGTTGGATGATGGCTTGTTGTGAGCAGTGACGCAGTTATGGAATCCGGCCTACCGATGTTTCACTTTCAACCAACAAGACTTAGTTTCTACCATTGATGAGTACACAGCTCTACCTTAACATAGAAAGGGCCAAGTCAGACCAGATTTACTGCAAAGGACTAATGCCTCCTCCATTCAAGAAAAATTTTCGACAAATTCTTGAAGCCACAGAGCATGGGTTGACAGTCACGTCAAAGTAAAAAAGAGCAGTGAATGCATTTTTTAGGCCAGCCTAAAAGAGGCCATGGTAAACCTTTATGATTAAAAGAAAGCTTAAGGAGTCTACACTCTAGCAATTTATGGGCTCGTTATATTCCTGAAGACTTTGGGTTATGTAGAGGATGCAGTCATAGATTTCTTTTCTCGCCTATGTTGCAACATTAACCCTGCTTCTGCCATCATCGTCAAAACCATTCGTGCCCTCTGCTTTTGTAAAAGAACAAGAATATAAAGGTTTATCGGGTGTGCCTCATTACTTCATATATGGCTCCTAGGTCATCTTTGTGTTAGGAAAGGGAAAGTTAGGCAAAATGTTTTCTTTAAGATCAGTCCTCTTTCCACGGCATTAAAGGAAGAATGTCATCAAGATAAGACAAAAAAGCATTGGTCGAGGAATTACGAAATGTCAAGGAGAAAGAAATCACGTAGAGAGCTCTATAGGTGTTCCCTTAATCGATTGTATACAGATGTGGAGACTACACTTGCATACCGCTCTTGGGATTATGAAGAAATACTAGTTATGCTCCTTTATTGGTATTGCATCAATTCCAGTGCCAACAATTCATCCCGTTCTTTTAAGACTTAGGACACTAGGATTTTGAATACAGAGAGCCTAATTGTAAAGCAAAAGTCTAATTAGCTTTCTAGGCCTGAAAAAAGGTCCATTGTATGGAAAGATACTGAAGAGGAAGCCCAACCATGCTTAGATATGAAGATTGTAGACTTTATTGTATTAATGGTCCATTGCCACCACCCAACTCCTGGATACTACATATCTCAATAGAGGAATCGCCTTCTAAGATTGGGTTACTTAGGTGGGAGTTCAAGCGAGAAAAGCCATCTTTTGCCACAAAAATCTCTCAACTTTAGAAGGAAAAGGGCCAACTAGAAATAGATATCTTTCTTAGGAACAGTGAAATGGATCGATTAAAGGGATCACTTCAGAAATGACCTTGAAAGCCTAACCAAGGAGTATGTGATGCTCTGAAAAGTTAATGAGTCTTAACATATTAGCAAGACATTAGTCGAATAGGAAGCAAAAGTTGCCACTCTCGATTGCGAGCTGAATTAGCAAAATGAGAAAGTTAGAACCAGAAAAAAAAAGTTTCACGAGGGCACATGCTCTTGCTTCCACCTACCAATAAGTGAATCAAAGACTCAAGGCCCAAATACGAGATGCAAGAGCCACTAGGGTTGAAAATGAAGCCCTCGTTCATAGAATTCAGGAACTAGAATAGTCTCTCTAGGTTCATAAAGGTCATATCAATGAACTAACAAAGGCTTTCGAGCAACACGAATTAGAATGGCAAGCAATAATTGACCAAGCACATCTGAACTACCAATAACAACATTAACACTTCACTAAAAAAGTTCAGAAGGCTCAGTAAGAGGTATATGACATGATTGAAGTAGCTCGGTCCATAAGGTGAGACATCGTAATTATCAAAGATCGTCGCCAATAACTTTTGGGTTTTCTTGATCATATGATTACACAATGTAATCACGTTAGATATTTTCAGATGTAATCATGTCGTAAAAGAAAAACCCTTTTGTGACTCTATGAATAATGTTACTGATGAAGCTGTTCCAAGAATCAATTGTCTCCAATGCATATGCACATTTAATTCACCATTTTTCATTGCACTTACATCAATCATTCATTATCTTAACGCGTCATTGCATCATAAATGCTCATCAATAAATATATTTTTAAGTAAAATTCTAATACCAGAATTGGGCCATAAAAGTGCAAGGGATTCCGAGGTTAATCAGGAACACAAAATCTTACATCACGCACTGCTACAACATACAATGCCATAAGCAAATCATAGAGAGTGATCATGAAGCTTGTATTGAGCGACTTGAGCTAATGGTTAAGGAATCACAAGACCAGATGCTTCATCAGCAATACAAAATGCAAAATTAAATCGCAAAACTTATGAAACTAATAAGTGCCTCTATGAAAGAAAAAGGGCAAGCCAACATTGCTGAAACAAAGAATGATCCTCCCAATGCTGAAAGTGCCCCTACCAATAATCTAAAACTTGTCCAAAGGGAAACTAGACAAGAACAATGGCCCACTCCTACACCTGTCGCTCAGGCTCTGTTAGTTATCTACCTAAATCTCATTATGGCAGGTCAATTCATTCCCAATGCTCAAGGGGTAAGCGCAAAAGTCTCATTGGCAGATCTAATAACCGTTAACCATAAACAACCAGTGAAAACAGAAGGTTAAAAGTCCACCATGACTATGGAAGAAGTGAACAAATTCAGCTATTGGAAAAATGCCTCCAAGCTATCGAAAGAAGTGACAAGTTTAGAGCTCTTGATGTGCAATTACTATCTTTGGTGTCTAACCTTGTCATACCCTCGAAGTTCAAAGTCCCAAAGTTTGAAAAGTTTAATGGAGCCACCGACCCTTTTGTCCATGTTCGAATGCTACTTATAAAAGATGGTTGGGTATAAGAAAGATGAAAAGCTCCTCATCTATTGCTTTCAGCACAGCCTCAATAGGGCAGTAGCTCGGTGGTATGTCGAGCTAGACAATGTTAAAATCCAATCATGGGTCGACTTGGCTAAGGCCTTTCTAAATTAATACCAGCACGTGTTAGATTGGGCACTAGATCGACTTTCCCTAATGAATTTCAAGAAGAAATCTACTAAAAGTTTTAGACAATATGCCCAAAAATGGAGAGAAAAAGCAGTCCTAGTCTAGGCTCCCCTTACAAAAAAAGAGATGATAGTCACTTTCATTCACACTTTGTGTGCTCCTTATTACAAGAAGCTCATAATGAATGCCATGGAGAAATTCATAGACTTAGTGCTCTCTGAAAAAATGATCGATGCTGCCATTAAGAGTGGTAGAATGTCTATCAAGGAAATAGCTGGATCGAGTAAGAAGCCTACTGCTGATAAGAAGAAGGAATAAGAGGCCAATGCCATAAGTTATGCTAGCTTATTGCAGCCAAAATAGCGTCAAATACCCGACCTTCACTACCCAAGACACTATATTCTCACCCTATCACCATACCCCATCAGCTAATTAATGCCATAACTTACAACCCATCCTTTGCAATCCTATCCAACCTACCACAAAACTACCTTCCATAAGTTCACCAAAGTACGCATCAAGCAACCAATAATACACATGGCAATTAAGGTGCAAATTAACAAAGACAACATTTTGATCCCATCCCTATCATATATAATGAGCTCTACCAGACCTTGCTCCAAAATCATTTAGTGGCCTCAATCTATGTCCTAGAAAATAAGCCACCATACTCGTAATGGTACAACCTAATGCCCACTATGAATACCATGCTAGGGCAGTAGGCCATGACATTGAGAACTGTATATTTTTCAAATGAAATGTGTAAACTCTAATTAACTTAAAAGTCTTGCAGTTCGGGATAAACCAGGGACCAAATATTATCATCGATCATTTACCAAACCACATTGAGCTGGCTGCAAACCTGATTGACATTAAGAACAAATATGAAGTCAAGGCAAGCATAGAGGATGTAAGGATGCCAATGTTCTTGATCTGGCAGGCATTGATTTAGGTCGGGTTGCTCAATGCAACAAAAAAATTAGAAAACAATCTCAACAACTTTTGTGACTTCCACATAGTTATAGATTATACCCTACAAATATGTAGGGAGTTTAGGTACATGGTCCAAAGAATGATCAATGAAGGCTATTTATCGTGAAGTCACACCTCTTGCTAAATCTATCAACATGATAGGGGAAAAACCATGTGGTCACCTTATGGGAAAAACTAACCTCTTTTCTTTATGGCAAGTCAAGTCTCGAGGCTCGTTTTTCGATACCTACACCAAAGTTAGTTGTAGAGGTACCTAAACCATTCCCATATAAGAGCAACAAAGCTGTCCCATGGAAATACAAGAATCAAATAGTGATGATCGGAGAACAACTCTTTTAACTAGTACGATTGAACTGTCAGGAGTTAGTCACCTAACCCATAGCGATAGGTGTTACACTCTACCTGCTTAAGAAAAATAGAAGGTTGATGCATCTCCAAGCACCAATACCATTCAGGCCTAAGCAAATAATTTTGAGCTTGAGAAAGTCAAGAAAGTAGTAAGTGAAAGAAAAGCCATGAAGTTTCTCAAGTTTATCAAGCACGGTGAATACTACATTGTAGACCTATTAAGCAAACAACCCACAAAGATTTATGTGCTATCTTTGCTTCTTAATTCAAAAGTTCACCAAAATACATTATTGAAGATGTTAAGCGAAGCATATGTGCCACCAGATGTTTTCGTGGACAAATTGGATCGGTTAGTGAACAACATCATGGCCGGTAATTATATCTCTTTCACTCATGATGTGATCCCATCTGGAGGCTAGAACAGTTATAAAGCTCTGCATATCACTACCCATTGTAAGGGATGCATTTTGCCCAAAGTACTCATAGACAATGGGTCAGCCCTTAATGTCATGCCTATGACTACATTAAGCAAACTCCTATCAAAAGTAGCCATACCATAGTCTAAGCTTTTAATGAAACATGTCACGGAGTAATTGGAAATATCACAATCCAATTCCAGATGGGCCCATGTACATATGAAGCGGACTTTTTGTATGGATATTAATCTTTCTAACAACTGTCTATTAGGAAGGCCATGGATACACTCCGCCAGAGCCATCCCATCTTCTCTCCATCAAAGCTCAAATTTATGGTAGATAACAAAGTAGTCACCATTAGAGCTGAAGAAGAAATGATCGCCACTGCTTTCATTGAGGATATCTACATAAAGCCTAATGAAGATGCATCAGAGTTATCCTTCCAATCCTTCGAGTTCGTTAATGCAACATTTATGGGAGAAAGATTAACAATAGTTGAGCCCCACTTATCAAAAAGTACCCACTCAAATTTAAAAATGACCATTGGTGAAGGTTACCATGCAAGAAAAGGGCTTAGTAAGAATCGGCAAGGGATGGCTCGAGCCCTACAGGTCACCACTCAAGCCAACAAAAGAGGCTTAGGATTTAAGGCCAATGTGCACTCAAGAAAATAGCAAGAAAAGAGGATCTGCAACTAGGAGATGACAAGATCATTGGCTCAAGAAAGGAAATTGAAATCGATAATGTTTTTATCTCTCCATGAGATATTTCATTCAAGAGGACAAATTGATCTAAGCCAACCAGAAAAGCAAAAGGCTAAAGATGTTTTGGTTATCTTAAACATCGCACTTAACAACCTCTATCTTCAAGATATCAAGCCATAAAATTCACGTCTTTCCACTAAGACCTAATTTTGATGACAGGGTCATGACGAAAGTCCCTGCACTTTTCTTGTCCCTTTCATGTAACATTAAGAAATGAAAACTTACTTGTCATTACCCAAAAGTAGATAGGTGTCCTATGTAAGGGGTATTTGGAAATGACTTTTCATATATCATTCCATATTATGTATCACTATTCAACCTTTTTTCTCTTCATTTTTTATCCAAATCCCATGGTTGTGTGTGTGCTTTTTGCAATGTTTATTTCTTTACCCTTTCAAGTGTCCTGACGACAATGATATAGATGTATCTAATGGGTTACTGAAGATCAATTTTGAACAGTTAATTTGGCCTAGTAAAGTTGATCTTGAAGAGGAGTTTGAAGAAAGCTCTATACCACGAGACCTCTTACAATTAGTTGAGCAAGAGGAGAAGTAGATCATGCCTCATAAAAACCTAACAGAAGTAACAAATCTGGGTACTCAGGAGGGTCGAAAGAAGATTAAAATCAGAACCTCAATAAAGTCAATGACTAGGATCAAGTTGATACAATTACTCTAGGAATATCGAGATATATTTACTTGGTCATATCAAGACATGCTAAGATTGGACACTGATATAGTGGTCCACAAGCTTCCCATCAAGCCTGTATGCAAATTGATCTGGCAAAAGTTAAAGAGGATAAAGCCGAAATTGCTTCTAAAAATTAAAGAGGAAGTCAAGAAGCAGTTTGGTACAGGGCTTATTGGAATAGCCAAATATCCAGAATGGGTTGCTAATATAGTTCTACTCCTAAAGAAAAATGGCAAAGTACAAATGTGTGTTGATTATCGGGATATGAATTAAGTTAGGCCTAAGAATAACTTTTCACTATTCCACGTCAACATTTTGGTATACAACATGGCTAAAAATTCTCTATTCTCCTTGATAGATGGATTTTCAAGCTATAACCAGATCAAGATGGTGCCCGAGGACGTGGAAAAACAACTTTCGTAACCATGTAGGGGACATGTTGCTATAATGTCATGCCTTTCAAACTCAAAAATACTAGGGCAACCTATCAATAGGCCATGGTAGCCTTATTCCATAAATGATGCATAAAGAAATTAAGGTCTATGTTTATGGCATGATTTCTAAGTCAATGAAAAAGGATAAAGATGTCACAAACCTTAAGAAATGGCTATAAAAATTTTAACTCAAATTGAATCCTACGAAGTGTACCTTCAGAGTCACTTCAGGTAAGCTTTTAGGCTTTATAATCAGCAAAAAAAAGGATTGAAGTTGACTCAGACAAAGTCAAAGCCATTCAAGATATGCCACCACCTCAAACCCAAAAGAAAGTGAGAAGCTTTTTGGGGAGACTGAACTATATTGCTAGATTTATATCCCAACTCATTGATAAATATGACCCTATCTTTTGGCTTCTTCGTAAACAAAATCCAGGAGAGTGGAATGAGGCATGTCAAGAAGCCTTTGATAAAGTCAAACATTATCTGTCCAGCCTAGTAGTGTTGGTATTATCGGTACCCGATCTACCTTTAATCCTTTACTTGGTGGTCTTTGATAAGTCTACAGGTTATGTATTAGCGTAGCATGATGAGTTAGGAAAAAAGGAACAAGCAATCTACTACTTAAACAAAAAGTTCACAAAATGCGAGTTCACAGAATATGAGTGCAATTACTCCACAGTCGAGAAGTTATGTTGTGTTTTAGAGTGGGCAGCCAAGAGACTCAAGAAGTATATGCTGTATCACACCACATAGTTAATTGCAAGGCTTGATCCTATCAAGTATTTAAGTGAAGCCCC
Source organism: Adansonia gregorii (assembly GCA_038382025.1). Classification (NCBI taxonomy): domain Eukaryota; kingdom Viridiplantae; phylum Streptophyta; class Magnoliopsida; order Malvales; family Malvaceae; genus Adansonia; species Adansonia gregorii. The sequence continues at coordinate 7,218,292 of JBBYHO010000021.1, forward strand.
TGCACTATCAGAAAGGCTAGCTAGATGGCAAGTGCTACTTTCTGAATACAATATTACCTATTTCAGTCAAAATGCCATTAATGGTAGCACGATAGCTGACTTTTTGGTAAGTCGAGTGGCAAATGATTATGAACCCTTAAATTTTGACTTCCCAGATGAAATCTAATGTTCATTTTTGAAGACAAAGATGCCTCCAACCAAGATCAATCCTGAAAGATGTATTTTGATGGAACATCAAATGCTCTAAGACATGGAATTGGGGTAATCTTGATATCACTCGATGAGAGTCATTATCCATTCGCAGTAAGGCTAACTTTTAACTGAACGAATAATATCACAGAATATGAAGCTTGTGTCATGGGGCTTCATGCAACCATTGAGACGAATGTCAAGATATTACAAGTGTTCGGTGATTCAACCCTAGTCATCTACCAAGAGGAATGGCAAACTCGTGATGCTAAACTGATACAGTATAGGAAACTGATAGCAGAGCTCAAGAAAAGAATTGACAATATTAGTTTTTGACACTTACCTCGAGAAGAGAACCAAATAGCTAATGCTCTGGCTACCTTGTCATCCATGTTTAAAGTCAACCAAGAGTCAAACCTTGCTCCTATCGAGATGTGCATGTACATAACTCAGGTTCATTGTCATAGTGTTAAAAAGTAAAAGATGGCTTACTGTGATACTATGACATCCTTTGTTACATCAAAGATTAGCAATATCCCAAACATGCAACCTAGATTGATAAAAGAACTATTAGAAGGCTGGCTATGGGATTTATTTTTTATGGAAAAATCTTATACAAAAGGAGTCATGATCAAGTATTGCTTAGATGCATTGACACTTCTAAAGCTGAAAAGATCCTAGAAGAAGTTCGAGAACAGATTTATGGCGCACATGCTAATGGGCATCAGATAGCCAAGCAAATCATGAGATCATGTTATTACTAGTTGACCCTCGAGAGAGGCTGCATCAATTATGCCCGAAAATGCCATAAGTGTCAAATCTATGCGAATAAGATCAATGTCCCTTCAGCGCTATTTCATTCTATGATGGCCCCATGGCTCTTCTCAATGTCGGGCATCGACGTGATTGGGCCAATCACCCCTAAAGCTTTTAATGAGCATCATGTTATCTTGGTAGCGATCAACTATTTCACCAAATGGGTGGAGTCTACCTTATATCCTAATGTCACTAGATCAACCATCTGTAAGTTTATCAAGTGAGACATCATCTGTTGATATGGCCCTCCGAACCAAATCATTACAGACAACGCAAGTAACTTAAACAATAAAACGATGCAAGCAGTCTGTTTACAGTTCAAGATCCAACATCGTAATTCTATCCCTTATCATTTAAAGTTGAATGGGGTAGTCAAGGCAGTCAACAAAAACATTAAAAGAATAGTCGAGAAAATGGCTGAGACTTACAAAGACTGGCATGAGAAGCTATTCTTTGTACTTCATGCCTATCAGACCTTAGTCCACACTTTCATAGGTGCTAACCTATTTTTTCTTATCTATGGGATGGAAGCTGTATTGCTATCAAAGTCGAGATCTCTTCTCTTAGAGTCTTGATGGAAACTAAATTTGAAAAAGATGAATGGGTCAAGAATAGATACGACCAGCTCAACCTCATAGAGGAAAAACATATGAAAACCATCTGCCATGGTCAAATGTATCAAAGACGCATGATCCAAGCCCATGATAAAAAGACGCACCCATAAAAAATTTCTCTCAAGCAAATTGGTATTGAAGAAGATCCTCCAAATTCACAAAGATGCGCAAGGCAAGTGGACCTCTAATTGGGAAAAACCGTATGTCATGAAGCAAGCTTTCTTTGGAGGGGCCTTAATCTTGTCAGAAACGGATGGCAATGTCTTGTCCAACCTAATCAACTCAGATTCTATCCAGTAATATTACACGTAGAGGGCAAAAACCTGAAAATGTGTCATTCAAGAAAAAAAATAGAAAAAACAAACAACAAAAGAAAAACAAAAAAAGCAAAAACAAAACAAAAAACAAAACAAAAACAAAAGAAAACAAAAGAAAAAAAAAACAAAAACAAAAAGTGGTTCATATTAAAATCTGAAAAGGGTATCTAGGCAGTCAACCTGATACAATTGAAAACCTCGAAAGGTGACTTGAGAATATCAATTTTAATGGGGCATAAACTGAGAGTACCTACAGGACAATGCAAAGCAATCCTAAAGATCTTTCGAAGAATAGCTCACACTAGTCACATTTATTGTTCGAGAAAGATCCTGAAAGCACCTAAGGAACATCTATGTCATGATTGTCAAAGGTATCTTCTGTCTAAAATATCATACTTTTTGCCACCGAATCACTTGTTTGTCAAATAGCATACCGAGTTATGTCTCTTTGTTGTCATGAATAAATATTGCCTTTTTTCTTTTAACCCCCGTACAATTCACATTGCACTTATCATTTAGTTGATAATATTTGATAATCAACTGAAATATGCATCAGGACATCTTGATATTACATCGAAAGGAAAAAAAAGCATAAGAATCCATTCATGCCCTAATCGTTAAAATCATGGGCTTTTCGTGTCCAAACACCCACTCGACATGACCATACACCAAACCATTTCTTGCTTTCACAAGCCATATCTCAAGAAAAAAACCATTTTAAGCTAACCAAAAATTGACTCATACGTTCTATCCGAATCCTATCAAAACCAGAGATATCAGCCTAATCAGGCAAACAGTCTCCAAATTGTTGATAATGCCTTCCAATTGTTAGAAAAATGATTGGACCTCTTGAATCGGGAAATGCAATAATCTAAATTCTTGAAAATAGTTTTTTCTTGTATCCCCAATAGAGCCGGGACAACCTATAATCCCCAGCGGGATTAGAAAAATTCTCGCCCATAGTTGCAACAAATATGAATCACCAACCCTATGAGAGTTTGAATGATGTACAAAAATAACTATGGCTATCTTTTATATTAGACTTCACATAATGCAATCATGATAGCATTCCACATCATGTGTTCACATTACCATCACACTATGATTTTTGCAATATTACTTCAAGCCAGGTTTACCAACCTCCAAGGAGTCCCTGGTAAGAACTCTGAGCTTCATAAACCAAGCATTATTTAGGAAGCACCTATCAAAAAAACCTTTTTAAGCCCATAAAGCTTGTGACAACAAACTTTTTTGGAAACAACCTAATGCAATCATACCTATAAAGCCCACAAGTCAGTGGCACCCTTTTCAAAGCCACAATTCAGTGGCACCCTTTTTGAAAGCCCACAAGTTAGTTGCACCTTTTCAAAGCCCATAAGTTAATGGCATCTTTTGAAAGCCCATAAGTTAGTGGCATCCTTTCAAAGTCCACAAGTCAGTGGCACCTTTACAAAGCCCACAAGTCAGTAGCACATTTTCAAAGCCCACAAGTCAGTGGCACATTTTTAAAGCCCACTCAAGCTGGTGACACCCAAATCTAAATCAAAGCCTACACAAGCTGGCGGCACTTAAATCAAAGCCCACACGAGTTGATGGCATCCATGTTTAAGTCAAAGCCCGCATAAGCTAGGGCACTCATATAAAAAATCCACATTACTCTATGCTTGCCTAAGGGGGTCAAACCGTAGAAAACCTAACAACCTAGTGTTTTGGGTAGCATCATTCCACCCTAGATAAAATAGTGTCTATTCGTCTTTGCCTTGTTTTTGATTCTCAGCAACGATCAAAGAGAGGCAGCTGTAGATGCCTTATTTTTTTGGGTTAAATTTTAGCAACCTTGGGCATGGACGCGAAAGGGGGTGATGATATTTTGAGGAGGTCAAGAAGATTTATGGATCATATCAAAGGTAAATGCAAAGATATGGCATCAAATGACGTAGTTCAAGGTGTCCGGGGATAAATATATGAGGAAATTCATAATTTTTCTTGAATGTATTGATACATGGTTCTCATGTATCGATACAATGCTCCAACATGCCAAAAATTTGAAACGTCCCCATTTATATCAATACAAAATGTAAATGTATCGATACATAAGCTTATGTAGCGATACAAGAGCTCATGCATCGATACTAGGCCATGCCAAGACCAGAATGTGTATTCTATAAAAAATGTATCGATACATATCAACATGTATTGATATAATGGTTCATAGTATCGATACAATGATCATTGTATCGATACAATGTTTGCACTCAAGGTTTTGGACCAAATTATCAATACATTCCGTAATGTATCAATACATACAAGCCATTTTCCACGGTCCGGGTATTTTTGACTCTTCCACTATTAATCAAAAACTCGATTTCATCTCATTTCTTTGCATCAGAAAAGATAAAAACCCATATCATATTACAAATTTAGACTTTTGAATTAATCAAAATAGTTTTTAAAGTCTAAATTAGATCAAAAGGGCCAATGTCATATGATCACCCTACTTCTTCCTAGGTTGACTAAGATCACCATCAGCTGCCCTATTTGCTAGAAAATCATTTCAGCATTTAAACCAGGCACCCTATGTCGATCACATTGGTAGCAAGTTGCTCTCTATAGCCATTTTATAGCCACAAAGCTGACATCACTTTTTTCCCCTTGAGAAATGACCAAAAGTAATTCTAAATTAGTTCCAAAATGTTGGTATAAATAGACCACTTATATCTCAACAAAGAAAGGTTAGATTCCAACTCATTTTCAGCTTCTAAAACCCATTCCTACACCAAGAAAACTAGAATCCCGTAGCTCTTCACTCACCACCCAAAAACAGCCCTAAAATGCTCATTCCCAACTATTACACATTCTAAAAATCACCTTTATCCATACCAAAACCAAAACCTCATTGTTTCTCTCTTTTTCTTGCTTATTAACAACAAGGAAAATAGGGAAATTTAAGCCATCTCTTTTACTCCAACTATTTAGCCAAAAATTAAAGTTTTGTTGGTATAATTTCTTACTTTATCACTTTTATTTTCTATTTTTCACCATTTTCATCATTTGAGAGAGCTCTCCATGTTTCCATCACCCTCTTAGGATTCTCATGCATTATTGTGGCCTTTGGTTGTGGTAGTTTAGGATTTGGATGCCTTAATATCCCTTTGATATGCAAAATGCCTTATTTTATCCTCATTATTTTGATAGCTCTTGCTCATGCATTTTATGCCATATCCATGCATCTTGTTATGATTAATCCATGTATAAATCATTAGCCTAACATATTTTAAGCATAATTATACATTAGCTTTCATCTTGTCATGAATCATTTTCCTTTTCAGCTTCCATAACATTTTTTTGCCAAAGTACATAACACTTTCTTTGTCAAAACCTTTGGTAAAGTTTGCATCCCCATTTACGTTTTGTGCCATCCCTTTGTATGTTCATTGTGTTTTCCTTGTCTAAATGCATGTTTGATGGTATCAAAAACTGATTTTCAAAACCTCCCCAAGCCAAGTGTGTTAACCTCAACCAATAAGGATTAGCATGAACTTAGTGTTTCTCTTAAAGTTAGCAAAAATATATTGGGAAAAATTAAGTTTTCCATATCTACAATCCTGGTTAAACGAGCTCAAATCTTTTCAATTTGCAATGAAATGGCTTTACGCTTGTTCCCAAAATGTTTGTGCCTTGTTTTTAGTCGAAATCTTGAGTGGTATGATCAACAGGTTATTTCATCATCCTAAAATACTATAGGGCTGTGCAAATGAGTTCGTGATGCTCATGCCACTCTTTTTCTTCAAGCATGGTTGTTCAAATGTCGATGACTCGAGTTTAGACCCGTAAACATAAAGAAAATAAGAAATATCCTCTGCTTTATTTTGTCCTCTGCTGGCAGTAGCACTGTTACAAATTAAAAAATCATTTTAAAATCTCAAATGATTTTTCATGAATTTTATAATATTTTTCTCTGAAAGTGTGTCAAAATACCTTTAAAACGAGGTCTTGCTCATCCCCGGCTCAGTCCATATCAAAGAGTTATGGTTTTTCAAACCTAGACTATCTAGAATCCCTAGAGTGAACAAAGTGCACTCTGGCTAGGCCCTTTAAGGCCCCTAAATGGTTTTTTCAAATCCATCCAGCATTTTTCCTAAAATGTTCATGAAATTTCCTTTCTGGAAAGGTATTATTTGTAATTTTTTAATACCAAATGAGTCCAAAATGACTTTTTAAATTTTGACACACCTTGTCCCTCGTATGCTTTGCCAGCAGCGAAATTAATCCGAACTTGAAAAATAATTCCCTTGAAAAGTGATGTTTTGGGATGCTGGGAATATTTTTAGGTTGACCCTTGTCGAGTTACCTTTCTAACATATCTTGTCCACCCTCTAAAACCTTTAAACCAATTTAGAATAAATTTGAGAAGAAAGATAGCGTGATGTTGTCCCCTATTTTCGGTTATGATCAAAATTGAGTTGTTTTCCCAAATTTCATCTTGAGACATTCGAATGTCTCCGTATCACCCTGATCAAACTCGAAAACATGCTTTGACCTTATTGGCTCGTATCAAGGCATAAACATATTTTATATCTTTACCATCCTTATTCACAATAATTTCTTTTGCATAAAGTGTTGAAATGCTCACACATTTCCTAAATCATAAAGTTTTGTCAACTTAAGTTTTCCAACTCGACTTCTCTAAAGAGTGTCAGACATGTCACTTTTGGGGATACTCTAACCCTGACCTTTTGAGGGGATACTCTAATCTCAAAATTATCGAGATTAAAAAATCTTCTTTTATCAAAATGATTTGTCATCCATGGGGATACTCCAACCTTAACCTTCCAAAGAGATACTCTAACCCCGCTTTTCAAAATTGTCAAGATTTAAAAATCTTTCTTTGTCAAAATTATTTGTCATCTATGGGGATACTTCAACCTTACCTTTTAGAAAGGATACTCCAACCCTGTCTTTCAACTACAATTAATTTTTTTCCTCTTTCTCGGACTTCCATGAATGTATCAAACAAATCTTGTTCAATCAAGAAACCCAGATGCATCTCAAAAATTGTCAATTCGATTATTCCCAAATAATCGATGCCCATTATGAGATAAATTTCAATAGCCAATTCCTTTTATTTATCATTGCATTGAATGATTCATGTTATGTTACTTCATTTGTTGCTTCACTAACATGATTTCTTTGTGATGATTATTTTCATGTTTTCAAATCATTTCAAATAAAATTAAGGATAATGTTCCACGTGGGTATCTCTCCAGTGCCCAAAGTGAAACATTCCATTTTCAAAGTAAAATCCAGAGGTCATTTTATTAAAAATTTCTATATTCCCCATTTGTTCAGGGCATATATGAGATTAAATCTTTTTCATCAAAAGCTGAATTTATATTTCTATAAGATTCATGCATTAAAAGGGGGTTATATCAAAATAGTAATGAGGTAAGGTATCGATTTTGGGCATCACGAAGAGGTTCGTACCTCATCATGTATAACCAACTCCTGAACCCAAACGGCGAGTCTTTGTACTACGTAGACCATGGGATCGATGTTTTGAGTTTCGTAACTCAAAACATAGGTTTCAATAACAATCCAGTTATGCCTAGCCCAAAATGATTGGAGGCGACTCCATGAGTTGGCCATTTCGTGAAGGTCATCCGAGACGAATAAGATGAGCGATTCATCTTATGGTCCCCTTCACTTTATCACAAGTCGAGAATCCATACATTCTCATTCTCATCACCTCACGAGAGAAAAGTCCTTGTCAAAAAGACGTTTCCAAGTTAAAAAAATATTTTAAGTCGTACGCACCCATAGAACTGCAAGGATCTACCCTGGGGTATGTTGCAACATGCATTTGTTTCCATCATAATGACTAAGCAGTTTAAAGATTAAAAAATAAATAAAATAAATGTTCTTTGCAAAACAAATCTGTTGGATAAGCCAACTTTGAATATGGATTACTATGGCAGCATGCTCAAAACTCGCTCTTTTTTTGTATTTTTTGAATAAAAATCAACTAGGCAATAAGCTACATGCAGTGCTTCTTCCCATCAACTTGTGAAACTCAATATCACTTACAAAATTACTAGCCTTTTGAAGAAAAATGTGTATAATAGTACGTACATATACGTATGGCAAAAGATATACGTATATTTATAAACAACTATCTCAATATATAACAATACAAGCCCACTTAAACGTACATAGAAATATAATAGTATGTACATATAGATCCTCATTGAAACACCATCTAATCTATGTATGTTCATATAAGATATATGACAATAATAAACAAACTGAAACACCAAATCACATCTGTGTAATATGCTGCATAACTAATTGCTATTAACTATGCACATTTCTTTTCTCTTTCAATATTTTAAAATTAACTATGACATATATGCACATATGAAAACAACATTAAGTACAGATGAATATAACAAAATATATATCATAATAACAGTAGATACATATGAATATAATAGCTTGATTAGTATTACAATTGGAACTAAGACTTTTATTTTGGGACCTTAGCTCATCATCATGATCTCTACAACTATCATTATTTCTAGAGAAATATACCAACTTGATCCAAAAACTTGTCAACTAGCACAAATGATTGTAATAAGTTTCATTTCTAAAATTTAAATTGGTAGATAATCTACATGGAATGTGAACTAAAGACATTGAATTCAATCTTTTTTTTCTCAGTAGATATAAAAAATGATTCAAGCCATAGACCCCAAAACTCAAACTCTTTTAAAATTCGTTAGGCCAAGTTTTAAGTGTTTATTAAATCTACCAATCCTCCACTTCTCCCCCCTTTGAGAAAGAAGCTAGGTGAAAAAGCCACTGTGTGGTAACCCGCTAAAGTGGTTGTTCATTTGCAAGTTTCAATTGGATAACATATTAACATTTATGTAATACCTCTGAGTTGGGTGCATAGAGCTATCCCTTCTAATGAAAATTCCACAGAGAATATCGATGACCATTGCTTGCACTTTTGCTACCTTTTCAAGCATTGGATTCCTTTTCCATGTTTAAGCAATGCATCAAGCACCTATATGTCATAAGTGACCCTTACTTTCACATATCTTCCTTAATTGGAACCCATCTTCAACCTCTTTCTGGCAAGATAGGTATCTTTGAGACAATAAATTTTTTTTTAATCCTAACGAAGAACTAGAAAATGAAAAATACTAACAAGAAAGTAGATAAATTAAGAAGCAAAGTAGGTTTAAAGACATAAACCAAAATTAACAAACCAAACTAATAATAACAATAATAATAATAATAATAATAATAACCTCATTAAAACAAAAAAAATTAACATGATAAACGTGAGAAACTTAAATTGAATAAAAATTGGCCTTAAATAGATAAAAAGGACATTTGAAAAAAATTCAAAGATCAAAGTATAGAATTAAGAATTTATCTGATTTTTCCTAAAAATCACCAAATATTGAATTAATATTTATTGATTCAAAGACATAACTTTATGCCACTGAATAAGAGTCAACATTTCATTGTTCAAAGCAGGCTTAGATACTCCTATTAAAATCATGAGAAATATCAAAGTTCATCTAAATTTCAAGATTTATAAATGAGACCACTTTTTGGTTCTAACCCCAGAAAGAATTTACTTGACTAAAAGCTATGAAAATTTCAAAATAATTTTAACTATGAATTTTCTAATATAGAGGATAATAGACATGTCATTTTCGTCTTTCAATGTTGAAGCCTTCTCATGATAAATGACCATCATTTGGTACATCTTCGACTAAGATAAAGAAATGAATTTAGAAGCATAATTGGGGTGGCACTACTAAATTTTGATTAAAAGAAATTAGTACAACAAGGTTGAGATTTATCAAGACCATCTTCATATGGATGTTCCTTCCCTAGGAGTTCCTTGAAAGGCAAACAATCATGTTATAACGTGCTTTTAATCTTCAAATGCTTGATAGGTGTTAAACTAATGATAGTAAGTGCTAAGACCCAAAGGGTTAATTTAGAAAGTGTTTGGTGAGCAATTCCTAAGTTTAGATATGAAGGTTTTGAAATGTCATCTTGAAAGAAAATATTTACACATTTGACTCAATCTTCTGTTGATGTTATCATAAAAACATGAAAGAGTTCTTTTTCTTTAGTGGCTACCTTTGCTAACTTAGGAGCAAGTCTAAAGCTTTTAAGTTTGTTCTGGATTGCCCATGTCTGGTTTTCACCTTAACTCTTTATTCATTTTCCTTATTTTATTTTTTTTATTTTTTCAATTGATTGCCTCATCGTATTGAAGAATTTTCTAGGAATGACTCAACCGTTTAAATAGTTATGTTTGATCAAACTAGACTTTGTCGGCACATAACATAGGCCATGGTTTAGGTTTAGGAAAAAAAAGATAGACAAGCCCAAATCAAGTATTTAAGGGTCATTAAATTGAGGATCATTTTTTTTAGAAAGAATTCGATCTGGCATTTCTTTTAAGATATACATCTTTGTTTCTTTATCTTTTCTTGCTTTTTCATTTTTGTTTGATTCTCTTTATTTCTTTCTTCGTCTTATTTTTTTCATTCTTCATTTTGAAGGAACTTGATATTTGAACATTGAATCGATCTTCAATTTTCCATCATGACAATAGATTTATTCTTCCTGTAACTTTAGAATGAAATTCGCTCCTTTTGATCTTGAAGCTTTGCTTCACTTACCCCCAAAAGTGGAGGATGATCCTTGATTGAGGATTTTTTTAGGAATAAATAATGTGCTTAAAGGGACTACAAAGGGAAAAAAATTTTATATTTTGTGAAAGGATAGAGAAAGCTATTTAAAGTGATAAGCTTTCCCAAGGAAAGAGGATAATTTTTTTCTAAAATTAGTTTTGAATATTCTAACAACATGATGTTACACTTAATTTTTTTCTTTCATTTTTTAACATTTTAGCTTAATGTATGTCCCTCAACATTATCAACTTAGTAGATACCAATGAGTTTTGGTTCTGGTTGAGCCTCTAAGAAAAAAATTGAATTGGTATGGGAAAACCTTAAATTTCACATCTTATTTATCAGACATTGATTAAAAATGTTTTATCTCAAAGAAAAATATGTTTTTAGCTCATGTTTACCCTTATTGTTCCTAAATCAAGGATTTGGAAGAATGCGATGAAAGTTGTGGTTAAAAAATATTCAAATGAGAGAGATATCGAAATTACCATTATTACTCTAACACATATCGAACTATCAGTACTTGAATCTTTTAGGAGCATAACCTATTTGTTCGGCTCTCAAGGAATTCAAAATGGAGCTTTTGAATTGGAAAGGTTTATAATTGAATATCTAGGGTAATCATATAAATAAAGGTGAAGGATCTTTTTAAAAGAGTTCAATCTAATAGTGATCACCTACCAAATCAAGATTTTTTTTATGTTCTCATTATCCTAGACACTGGAAATCATTATTAACAAATTCATGGCTTATGACAAAATGCACAATATTCATTCACTTCCTCTAATAGTTTTTAAAAAAGTAAATTTTAAAGTTAGGATAGAAATTGCCTTTAATTGGCATACTACCATAAGGTTGATGACCTTTAAACCAATCGCCCTTGGTAGGCGTTCACGAACTCATCAAATTTTCTCAGTTCATCCATATGTATTTGAGCAAGAAAGCAATATTTCCTTACTATTCTACAAATCATGTTTGTTTTGCATTTCCCCAATGATCCTATGTTTCGGCTAACTCTCTTAAATTATTCTAACAGAGGTCTAAATATGTGATCTTTAGCAACCCTAAAGCAAGATCCTTCGATATATACTCCTCATATTTTTCTTATTAGATTCAGACTTAAAGTGAACCTATTCAAAATCCTTGGAAATAATCACTACATGTACTGGTTTGGCCATAAAATTAACTAAAAAATTAATCTAAGTCAAAATTCCTTTTTAAAGCAAGCATTCTTATATTCATGAGGAAAGAAAAATGCACCCAAAAAAAAAAAAGAAAACAAGTTAGTACCTTTAAGAAATACTAAATTCAAATAAAATTTTGAAATAATAAAAATCATAAATTATTTAAATAAATTATCAAAATTAACCAAATAAATAAATTTCAAAGTAATGAAAATAAAAAATTATTCAAATAAAATATTAAAATTATCCAAATAAATAAAAGTCTAAAAATAAAAAGAAAAAAGATATCTCTGTCCTCTTATGTGTTCTTAATTTTGGTGACACCTAAAATCGAGCATGGTTTTGATTGGAAAGTTAAAATGGTTCACTATATAAGGTTTAGGTAAGACCTTTAATTAGGTTTTCAAATTCCTTAAGCTCGAAAAAGGACTAACAAGATATATTATCCTTATTAATTATGGACTTATGTTGGAATATGTTCAATTCGAATGGGTATATCTTTCATGCCTATAACAAGGCTAGAGCCTCGAGCAGATGTAAGAATCTACACCCAGTAGGCTTTTCGCTATCCTAGATAAAGGCTAACACCTCAAAAGACAAAGCTACTTTACCCCTGCCTAAAATATTAGGTACCTATGCCCCTCCATATCTGACAAAGAAAAAACTATTGCACATGTGCACAGTGTGTGTGAAGGGACAAATATTTCTTTTTACAACACAACATTAAAAATAAGACCCACTATCCTAATCCCCAAAAGCCAAAAAATAAAAAAATTAATGCAAAATAAATAATAATATAATGAAAAGAAAATTTTTCTTTAAAAAAGAGAATTTAAATTAAATACCAATTGAAATCGAATTAATTAAACTTTAGTTTGCACATAATTAATTTTAGACCTGACTCTCTAAACTATCCCTAGTGGAGTTACCAAGTTGTCACAACGTAGCTCGAATACAAATCCTGACCAAGCTCGACTTAAATAGCCCTCGTTCCTATATATATTGATATATCACTATTTTATATTCTCTTATTTCTATAGGCCATATCATTACTAATATTTTTTTATTTTTGGGGACAAGGTGGTCAAGATGAATCACTTACTCGACTTAACCCTAAATAGTCATTATAAAACTACTATTTATTTGGAGCTGTCAACAATCTATTTGGGCTAGGTGAGATTGGTGACTTACTTAAGTTCGTATTTTCAAGGTTAAAAAACCCTAGAACACCAACTCTCAGGTTCGTAATCATACCAGAATTCATATCAAAGGTCCAAAATTCAGTTATAATCACAAGTAAGGATCAACCCTCTTGTGATGCTCGAAAATCAGTACCTTGTTAATTACATGTTAACTTGAATTTTAATTTTTATCCTGTTTCAACATATGGCATTTAATTGTAATTCCCAAAATAATGTATTACGAAACCAATTTATTATTCCGTGTCGAGAAAATTAGTTTTTTTCAATTTTTAAAAATCAAAATCTTTTACACACCTCATCAAAAGACCAATTGATCATAAAATTTTTTTACCATTCTTTTTTGTACCCCATCGAAAATCGAAGGAACACAAAATGTTTTAAAAATTATCTTTCACACCTCGTTGGAGGGCTCCATGAATGCCAAGGGTTTGATTTTTCTCAAATTTTATAACAAAAAATCTCAATTTTCACTTTGAAAAGGATATCTAATTAGTAAAATAATCCATAGAACTCCTTTCATATTCTAGAAGAAATTTCACATATTATTTTAACGCGGAGACATTATTTTGATTTTTTAAAAAATTTTAATTTTTATTAAAAATATTAATAAAGTATCTTAAGACCCAAAAATAGTTTAAAATAACAAACCTATCCCTAATGTGTATCTTCAACATGAAAGTCTCCCAATAATCACATAGGACTTGGTCCTAATATAAAATTACCAAAATCCCTTTGGGGTACACTTTCAACATGAAAGTATCTTAGTAAACCTAAAAGACTAAAAAATGATTATAAAAAGGTGAACATATCCTGAATTCACCCCTCTGGCATAGAAGGATCCTAGTGACTATCTAAGTCTTGATTTTAAAAATTTACTAAAATACCCTTAGGGTATACCTTTGATGTGAAAGTATCCTAATAGTTTAAAGGACAAAAAAGGTGGCAAATGACAATTTTTACCCTAAATGGGTAGTTTGGATATCAAAGGTGACCTAAAATGCAATTAAGTCCTAAGCTTTTCAAAATTGCATTACATTCCTTAACAAAAAAGCGAAAGAATATGAAAGGTGTTAATATTTTCTACACCCCATCAGAGAACCAGTGGGATGCTAGAAATATTCCAAAATTACCAATATGTCCTAAAAAAGAAATTGTCATGAAATAACCATTTTAACCTTAAAATGCTAAGTTTTCCTAATAGTCCTTAAACTTTCCTAAATTTGTAAATTTGTTTCTACATAATTAAAAAGCAAAATTAAACATCAAATATATTGAAATCAATAAAAAATCATATCCAAAATCCAGGGCTCAACCGAACATGAACGGTCTTGGAATAAATTTCCAAAATTTCAATGTAGTCCCTAAACATCATAAAATTAGAAAATAACATCTAAATATTTTTTTTAAAAAAAAAACATAAACACATTAACCAATCACATTTAGAGGATTTGGCCAACATGGACCCACCCATCCTTAAGAATTGTTTAGAAAATTACAATTTTTAAACAAGACAATATAATCCAAAACCCAATTAAACCAAGCATGAAAACTTAACTAAGCAACATCATCATGTTCAGCCATCATGAAAAAAAAGAAAAGCATTATTTTTTTTAACACTAGTCATGAATATCAAAACAAGCTTGCGTCATCAAGCCTAAATATGCAAAAAACCAAGGGATCATAAAGAATATATCAAAATCACCATGAAAGTAGCAGAGAAAAGATCATAACATCATACGCATAATATCAAAACTTTATTTTCATCACAGACATATAGCATGATGAAAAAAAATCAAATTATTGTAAATAAAAATCAAACATAGCAACTAAAACAAGAAAAAATTATAATAGCCTTCAAACTTGGCCATTAACATAGGCTCACTAAAAGGAAGAAAAACTAATGAAATGAACAAAAATCAAAAGTTGTTTCAGTGCAAGAGTTATTATAGGACAGAGAGTAGTTTAGCAAGCTATTAGTTGACCAATTACAAAAGGAAGAATGAAGCATTATGCAGACAACAACTTTCCTATTCAATAATTAAATAATTAGTTTACCTTTTAAATTATTTTCAAAATAATTTACCTTTTAACTTAAAATTGATAAATAATTAATTAACTAATATATTGTATTTCACTTAAGTTGTGAGCACTAGATAAATCTTAGATGTATTTGGATGGTGATCGATTTATTAGTAATAAGTCATTGAATGGAGTGAAGCAATGTATGGCTTTTGTAAGTGGTAATAGTGACGAAAGAGACTGTAGAATTAGATGTTCTTGTACAAGCTATCAGAATAATTGAATTACGGATATTGATGAGGTATGCCAACACCTCTATTACAAAGGTTTTTGTTCAAATTATAAAGCTTGGGATGCGCACGGTGAAATTCATAAAAGTCAATCATCTAGGAGTCATAATGATGTAAATTAGCATAGTGTTGATGTTGAAATAGATAATTCTTATGCCAGAATGGTGATGGAAGCTTTTAACACGAATATTAACTTTAGTGTTAATATGAACTTTTGTGATAATATCAATATTGATGAGATCATGGGTAGGGATGAAGAACTGATGTTATGTTCAAATACTATTATTCTTTATTGAGTAAAGTAGATGAATCATTTTAATAGAGATGCACACAACTTTATCTATTGTCTCATAACTACAAAATGTTAAGTTAGAATTTAACTTGAGTGAATTGTGTTTCAATGGATTGTTTGTTATTATGAAAGGAATATTGCCAGAAGAGGATAGTTTGCTGAAGAATTTTTATAAAATAAAAAAGAAGATGGTGAAATTTAGGTTAGATAATGTGAAAATAAATGCTTGCTCGAACAATTTCATCTTGTTTTATACGGAGCCAGCTATTTTGGCATAGTGTTCAATATGTGACAATCCTTGACATTAACCAAATACTGGTTCAACTATAGAAAAAAGGCAAAAAAAATACTATTTAAAGTTTTTCATTACTTACCACTAATTTCAAGGCTATAAAAGTTATAAATGTCAATGGTTACTATTGAACATATGACATGGCATATTTATAATGAAAGAGATGATAGAAGTTGGTGCACCTAGTTGATGGCCAAGCATGGCAAAAGTTTAATCATACCCATCCATCTTTTGTAGCTAAATCTCATAATGTGAGATTAGGTTTATGTGCAAATAGTTTTTGTCCATTTACATAGGCAGTAATACCATATTTATGTTGGTATGTCATGCTTTGCATATATAATTTACCTTCGTAGATTTTGTCATAACGTGCCAAATACAAATCTGACACACCAATAATAAATATAATTTTCTCGTATTAGGATGAGACTTAATTGTTGGACAAATCGCACACCCAACTTAACCTTAAATGACTATTACAAAATGACTAAATCGGAGTGGCCACGAATCTTGTTGTGGCAAGGTGAGATTGGTTACCTACTACGGCTTGTGTTTTAAGTTATGCAACCTTTAAGAAAAAGCTCTAAGGTCTATATTTATCCGAGAGTTTGAATGAAAAGGTTCAAGAGTTGGTTACAATCAGAGTAAGGATTGATCCCTCCTGTGACGTCTGAAAATCAGTACCTCTTAATTATATGTTAACTAAAGTCTTGATTATGATTGGTTTTAATTTTTTCGATTCTTAATTGTAGTTCCCGATTTTTTGAAATTATTTATAATTAATATTATTTTTCTCAAGTAAATCAAGTTTTTATTTGTTGGAATGCATATTAGTAAAAATACTACACAGACATCGGTATAAATATATAATAGTCAACTTTTTGAGTTCTACGAAAAAATCTCAAAATGTGCTTAAAAATGAAAAATTTGATCGTGACATTATCTGCAAAAATGATTTTTAAAATTTAACAAAAAAAATTTGAAAACTAATTTTTCTCTTAAATATTTATCATTTTTCTTTGAAATGCATGATAAAATAAGTTGCAAAAATATATAGACTACTTGGGAAGAGTTGACCCCTATCAAGACGACAGCTACGCTAGTTTCTAATAATTAAAACTAGGGAAAAAAAGTCCGAACGAAACTAAGTGTCTTCACCAAGCCAGGGTTGTTTCATTGCAAGAGCTATCATAGGAAGGAGAGCAGCTTGGCAGGTTATTGGTTGACCAATTACAAAAGGCACAGAAGAGAGTGAAGAACTAGGCAGACAGGAACTGTTCTGACAAGGAATTCCAAGTTGTTAATCAAGTTTATTTGAAGTTACAGCCGTACAAACAAACTTTCTTAGCTCTTCGGAAAAGATTTAAATTCTCTTCCAGATTTTATGGTCCCTATTCGATTCTACAGTGATTTGGTTCTGCAGCTTACAAGTTAAAATTGCTAGAAACTTCAAAGCTACACCCTGCCTTTCATGTTAGTCTGTTAAAGAAAAATGTTGGGAGTTCAACAGTGGTCAGTATAGCTCCACTAAAAATTGATGACAATGGCCATCCATCGCTTTATCCTGCTGCTGTGCTTGACAAGCGCATAGTTAAGAGGAATAGTCAAGTAGTGACACAGTTGCTAATGGGTAGTCCAACCTTGGTCCAGAAAATGCGACATAGGAAGATTATACTGTTCTTAAGTCCCAATTTGCTTTATTTGATCCTTAGGGACAAGGATTTGCTTGAGATGGAGGTAATGTAAGGATGTTTTAGCGAGGATCAAGTACAGGAAGGTGCCAGGTAGCAATGCAGCAGTGGAAGGAGAGACGTTAGTAGCAGAGCAAGAGATGATACTGGAAGCGAAGGGATGTGAGCCGGCAGATACTAAGAGATGATACTGGAAGCCAAGGGATGTAAGCTGGGAGAGGTTTTAGAAGCTAAGGGATGTGAGTTGGCGGATACTAAGGAACTTGAGCTAGAATGACCAGCTGGAGAGAATCAGTTAAAAGATGCTGACAGTCAAGCTCTAAAGAAGAGAGAGAATGTGAATGCACCAGACTGTTATCAACCGTTAGGCCATTAGTTCTTACAACAGATTGTGTAGTGATTGGGAATGACAGCTTTCGTAATTTCATTGGTCCTTGGGAATTTGTTATTACACATATTTACCTAAAACTTAATGCCTGTAACGGAGGAAATTATGAACAAGAAAATAAAACTCTCTTCTTCTCTAAATTCTTTATACTTCCCCTTCCCGTTCTCTTGTTCGTTTCTTCTCTACTGCTACATTCTTCCTCAATCACTCTGCGACAGAGATCGGTGGGGGGAAATCACCCCAAATCCCTTGGATCCCATATGGGATCCAAAGGGACCCAAAATCACAACCGACAGCATCTCGAGATATTGTCTAACGGTTATCGTATGGGCTCCAGCAGAAGCATGGTTCTAACTTTTTTTAACTTTAAACTTTAGCGTTAACAAAATGGTGGCTCCCCACTTTGTCTGATATGTAGTCTTTGTCAGCTTGGCAACAACGCAACATTATAAAAGCTTATTGGCTGACGCTTTGGGTGGGACCGTCAATTTGGAGTTATGCTTCTTAATCTAAAGTTCTAAATAGTGAAGATTGCAAGAACATGATTTTGCATGCGCCGGTATCATTGGAAATTCATTTCATTGTGCCTCCATTCAAGTTTAACCCCCAAAGAATTCTTTTTCAATGCTATGATGTGAGATTTCTAGTCGTCGTAATTTTACTGTAGTTACTGAAACTTCGAAGTGCGACAATAGATAAAAAGGTTCATATTTAATATATACTAATAATGAATTTTTCTTTTAAAATGAAGTTAAAAAATTATGTATATTCTCTTAATTTTATTTATTTATGAGATCTAAAAGTTTCAAAAAATTTCTATTTGATAACATTAAAATTAGTAGCAATGTTATTGATGGACTGCAAACAACGTACCGAATGCTATGACGATAGGCTATGGGCTATGCCTTTGTTTTGGGAAGAATTCAACAATTGTTAACGGAAGTACTGCTACGACCATAAAATAAAAAGTTGGGTGGGTATCATTTCACATTGGGAGGAAACATTATTTTTTTTTCTCTGGTGAAAAAAAAAAGTATTATTTGTACTATGACTGAAGAAGCTCGCGCGATCTCTTGCCTACCACCGCCCTCTATCTACATGGTGTCCCAATGTATCGCGAGTAGGCAAATTCGAACGTTGGGGTTGGGCCCAACTTCGGCGTTGGGAGTTGGACTTTTCTCCTCCTAGATATCGTTATTTCTATATATAGCCCTGCAACCTTAGCTGCTTTATTGGTAAAACGATACAAATTAATACATGTATCCCTTTACAATGGCAAGTTTCTTCGGCGATTATGATGCTGTGGCAAATTTCCGGGACGCTTCTGACGCTGTTGAAGAAAATGTATGTAAGCATTTCTTATTTATTTATTTATTTATTTATTTTTAAGTTTTAGCCTGTATAGTTGATTTGGTAGAAATAGATTAAATTGAAGTTGTGTTTCAATTTCATTTAGTAGATGATCAGGTTTGAGTTAAAACTTTTCGGCTTTTTCAGACATGGATTCCAGCATCGTTCCTGTTGGACGAACCCACTGAAAGAAGCAGTGGGGTTGTCCCAAACCAGACTAATGGAAGCACAGCCCAAGCATGTCAACCTCCAAACAGTGATCAGGAGAAGCAAAGGCAAATGGAACGAGCTCAGAGGAAAAGGAAAATAGATCAGGCATATCGGGAAAAACTTAAGGTTAGGGTACAATCTCTTCCCTTCTCATTTCATGCAATTTTTGTTCTGATTTTTGTTTTGATCCTGAAAGTACAATATGAATCAGGAATTTAACTTTGATTTTCTGAAAATTGAATAGAAACTACTCATCTTGTAAGAAATTTGACTTTCCTAATTTATATGCAAATAAACAGGTCTAAAGAATTGTTTGCGAGTATGAAAGTGCAGTCCCCATTTCCCCTTTTTTTTTTTTAAAAGCAATTATTAGTTGAATTGAATCAAACCCATAAATATTCTAGTAGATTTCTTTATTGATTACTTTTTTTTTTTTTCGGCTTTTGTCATTTGAAAACTGAATCATTCATGATTTATCCATCATTTTACTCAAACCTTTATTTGCTCTTCCTTCCAGACTAGGTCAATAGAGAAGCATTTGACTTCAGAGAAGTCAGTGAGAGATTAAAAAGGAAGTTTTAGAAGCAGAATCTCATCTGCACAGAAAGGTTTTCTTCCTATCTCTTCATGAGGATTGGGTAGTTTGAGTGATGAATAACATGCCTTTTGCCTTCCTTTCCATACAGATTCGCAAAGCGCAAATGCAATCGACTTTGGACAACCTTACTGGAGAAAATGAATCTTTAAAGAATGAGAATCTGTTCTTGAAAAAGGATAATGCTTCGATCAATCAAACCTTGAGAGATCAAGAAAAAGAGATCGATGGTTTGAGGAGTTATCTTTTGCAGCTGAAACGCAAGCTTGAGGAACAAGATGTTCTTGTGCAAACGCTTTCTGGCCTTCCAGTAAGTCTCTTTTCTCTCTGCTCTTCATATGCATGTAATTTTCTTTTTCTTTTCATTATACTTAAAAATAATGGTTATACTCCTATTATTTTTTTCTATATTTTCTTTTATCTGTTTTAATTATTTTTGTAAACTCATGTAGGTGCTAAATACAAAATCGTATCATTATTAACTCAAAATGTTCATAATAATTTATTACTAATTCACTAAGGGATTCGCTAATAGACTTTTGTTTAAATGGTTGTAATTAAGCTTGGCTACTGAAAGGTCATTCCAAAAGCATAACATTCGTCACTCATGTTGGAGCTTAAATATGGTGGTGGTATAGATTTTTAACTCAGTAGCTTTCACTGCAGGCTGTTCCAGTGTGGCTCGAAAATGAGAGGCTAAAGGATGAGAATGCTTCATTAAGGAAGAATGCCTGCCTTAATAGTATGATATTACAGCTTGCGGAGGAGAATGCTAAATTAAAAATTGAAAACAAGATACTCAAGGTTCAGAATGATGCTTTATGTGGGAAGATTATTAGTGACAAGGACAAGAAGTGTGAGCAAGAACTGTAAGCTGAAATAGTGTTTAAAGATATGCCCCCGGTATGTGTTCTTTCTTTCTTTTTGTGCTCAGCCTCTTTTGCTTTGTATCTACCATTGGCCAGACTGCAGTCCATGTCTGATTTTCGCATCGCTGCTAGTTGCCGTTCAGTTTCTTGGTTTCCTTTAGGGGCACATTAAGTTGTCGTATTGTCTTTTCTTTACACGTAGTAATTGCATAATGAATAAGATATGTTGTATTGTCTTTTTTATTTTCTAACTTTTAATTTATTTTTTATTTTAAAATGTCTTCAAAATAACTCATTTTTCTTCTACAAAGTTCTATCAAGTGGGTGTAATATTCTAGTATACTACAATTTGTCACTCACTTTATTAATGAAAATTTGTTAAATAAAGAATCCCTACACCTATTTATATAAAAGAATTACTAATTAAAAAGAAATAATACGAGAATATAAGTTAAAAATTTGTTATAAAACCTTTTAAAAAATAAAAAAAAAATCATAAAAATCATTGTTTATACTGAGCATGTAGATGCCAAAAAATATTTTTCAATAGAATTTATTTTTTTCGATGGATTTTTTCATCGAAAAAATAAATTAAAAAATATTTAATTAAAAATATAAAATATTCTATTTCATTGGAAATGCTTTTTTATCGAATATTTAGTTGTCAAAAAAAAAAACTTCTTACCGACAGATTTTTCAGTTAGAGAAGACTTTTTCGATGACTTGCCTTCTTAGGGGAAATTCCCCGCCTAAAATATTTTCCACCTAAAATAGCCATTTTCAACAAAAAAATTTTTTGCTAAAAGATTTTACTGCGGAATGCAGATTAGGGGAAATTTGCACCCAAAAATTTTTTTGACAAAATTTTCTGTTGGAAACAACAGAATTTCATCGAAAAAATCTAGTATAAAAATCGTGCACGTTGGTTTGCCCTTCACTGTTTTCATGTGTTTTTTGAGTTCTGTAGATTCTCTCAATTTTTTTGTTTTCTCAGATTTTTAAGGTATTTTTTTTGCAGTTTTATTATAATTTTATTAATATTTTGCATTTAATACTTTACATTTTTTATTATTTTTTTATTGTGTTTTTACAAGGTTCGGTATATTTGTACGAGTTTAGGTTTTTCGACAAAATATATATTTTTTCAAATATAGCTAGTAATTTAGTATTATAATTAAGTTTTAAATATGATTTAAATTAAATTGTCGTTAATCGTTGCATAATAATTGTTTTAATAATTGTTGTATATAGATTTGGTGTTGATACTTGGTTGAATCAAATTGTTGTAGTTATATATATTTACGGCTATTACTTAGATTATATAATCGTTATACCGAATTGCTATGCATATAATTCTTAGGATATGTTTCAGTTATATGGTAGTTAGATAGCAATTAAATAATTTAATTTTTTTTTCTTGTATACAGTTAATTGAAAGAAGTATAAATGTATTAAATGAATTGGATTATTATTTTAATATTATGATTTAAGGTTATATATAATGTTAAGTAATTAATGGTTGTAGGTTATAAAACAAATCAGTAAGTTATATTTTTATTTTATTAATTATATTATCTTTTACATGATTAAATTATTCAACGCTCGTATTCAATAATAAAACAATTAATATGCCTTTTAAATTATTTCTGACATAATTTACCTTTTAACTTAAAATTGGTACATAATTAATTAATTAATATATATTGTATTTTACTTAGGTTGTGAGAAATGGATAAACCTAGGATTTATAATCAATTGGATGGTGATAGATTTATTAGTAATGAGTCATTGAATGGGTGAAACAATTTACCGCTTTTCTCTGTGGTAATAGTGACGAAAAAGACGGTAGAATTAGATGTTCTTGTGCTAGGTGTAAGAATAATTGAATTATGGATATCGATGAGGTACATCAACACCTCTAGTACAAAGGTTTTTGTTCAAATTACAGAGTTTGGGATGCGCATGTTGAAATTCATGAAATTCAATCATCAAGGAGTCATGATGATGGAAATTAGCATGGCATCGATGTTGAAAGAGATAATCCTTATGCCAGAATGATTATGGATGCTTTTAACACGAATGTTAATTTCAGTGTTAATATGAACTTGTGTGGTAATATCAATATTGATGAGACCATGAGTAGGGGTGAAGAATCGATGTTAAGCTCGAAAAATTATTATTCTTTATTGAATGAAGTAGATGAATCATTGTGATCGAGATGCACACAACTTTATCTACTGTCTCATAACTGCTAAATGTTAAGTTAGAATTTAACTTGAGTGAATCATGTTTCAATTGATTGTTAGTTATTATGAAAGTAATGTTGCCAGAAGGGGATAGGTTGCTAGAGAATTTTTACAAAATGAAGAAGAAGATGGTGAAAGTCAGGTTAGATAATGTCAAAATAAATGCTTGCCCGAATGATGCATGTTGTTTTATAAGGAGCCAGCTGTGTTGACATATTGTTCGATTTGTGGCCATCGTTGTTATAAACCAAAAGGTGGTTCAACTATAGGAAGAAGGCAAAAAAATACTATTGAAAGTTTTTCGCTACTTACCACTTATTTCGAGACTGCAAAAGTTATCTATGTAACTGGTCACTGCTGAACATATGACATGACATGTTTACAATCGAAGAGATGACGGAAGTTGTTGCACCTAGTTGATGGCTAGGCATGGCAAGAGTTTGATCATACCCACCCATCTTTTATAGCTGAATCTTAGAATGTGAGATTAGGTTTATGTGCAAATAGTTTTTGTCCATTTACCGAGGTAGCAATACCATATTCATGTTGGTATGTCATGCTTTGTGTATGTAATTTACCCTCGTTGATGTTGTCATAACGTGTCAAAGACGAGTCTGACACACCAGACTTAAACAAATAAATATAATTTTCTCATATTGGAATGGGATTAATTGTTGGATGAATTGCACGTCCAACTTAACCCTAAATGGTCATTACAAAATGACTAGATAACTCGAAATGGCCACCAATCTGGTTTTTGGTTAGGTGAGATTGGTCACCTACTAAGGCTTGCGTTTTAAGGGTTACATAACTTTTAAGAAAAAGCTCCGAGGTCTATGTTTATACCAGAGTTTAAATGAAAAGGTTTAGGAGTCGATTACAATCAGAATAAGGATTTATCCCTCTCATGATGTTCGAAAATCATTACGTGTTAACTAGAGTCTTGATTATAATTGATTTTAATTTTTTCAATACTTAATTATAATTCCCTATTTTTTGAAATTATTTGTAATTAATATTATTTTTTTCATCTTAACTAAATCGAATTTTTATATTTTTTGAAAAGCAAAATATTTTTCACACCCTTGGGAAAACCTAGAGGAATGCAAAAGTTTTATATTTTGGGAAAATTAAAAGTTTTGATTAAAATGTTTAAAAAGAGTATACCTTTGTGTAAAATAATCTATGAGTTAACTTTTATATATTAGAAGCACACCCATGGATTGGGTATGATTTTATAGTAGCTTAATAGGAATATTTAAAGAATTTTGAAATTCGAAACTTAAGAAAATTATACTGAAAATTTTATAGATAAAAGAATGATCATATTTTGGAACAAAGAAAAATGAAAAAATACTTTCAAACTTATAAAATGAATTAAATACAATATATTATCCAAAATATTAATTAGAAAAATAGTAAAGATGAATATTCAAAGTCCAAAACAAGTCTTTGCTAAAAATATTAGCAAGTGAAATGCTGATGATACTGTGAAAAATTCAAAAATAATTGACAAAATTGATAACTTGACACCTTGTGCTATAAAATACTAATAAATAATTTCTCTTGACAATGTTTTATTTTTTGGAATGCATATTGGCGTAAATACTATACAAATAACGGTAGAAATATACGATAGTTAACTTTTCAACTCTAATGAAAAAAATTTCAAAAAATGCATAAAAAGAGAAAATTTGATCGTGACATTATATGCAAAAAAGATTTTCAAAATTTAACAAGAAATTATTTAAAAATTAATTTTTTTATTATTTATCTTTTTATTTAAGATCAATTTTTAGATAGTATTTTTTTGTCATGTGCCAATATAATTATCTGTACGTGATAAAATAAGTTATAAACATATGTAAACTACTTTGGAAAAGTTGACCCCTATGAAGGCAGTAGCTATACTCCTAGTTTCTGATAACTAGAACTAAAAGAAAAAAAATCCGGATGAAATTAAGTATCTTCAAGATAGGGTTATTTCAGTGCAGGAGCAATCATAGGAAAAGAGCAGCTTAGCAGGTTATTGGTTGACCAATTACAGAGGGCACAGAAGAGAGTGAAGCATTATGCAGACAGGAACTGTTCTGACAAGGAATTCCAAGTTGGTGATCAAGTTTATGTGAAGTTACAGCCGTACAAACAAACTTTCTTAGCTCTTAGGAAATGCTTTAAATTCTCTTCCAGATTTTATGGTCCCTATTCGATTCTACAAGGAATTGGTTCTGCAGCTTACAAGTTAAAATTGCCAGAAACTTCAAAGCTACACCCTGCCTTTCAATTCAGTTTGTTAAAGAAAAATGTTGGGAGTTCAACAGTGGTCAGTATAGCTCCACTAAAAATTGATGACAATGGCCATCCATCGTTTTATCCTGCTGCTGTGCTTGACAAGCGCATAGTTAAGAGGAACAGTCAAGTAGTGACACAGTTGCTAATGGGTAGTCCAACCTCGGTCCAGAAAATGCGACTTAGGAAGATTATACTGTTCTTAAGTCCCAATTTGCTTTATTTGATCCTTAGGGACAAGGATTTGCTGGAGGGGGGGTATTGTGATGATGTTTTAGCAAGGATCGAGTACAGGGAAGGTTCAAGATAGCAAAACAGCAGTGAAAGGAGAGACTTTAGTTGCAGAGCAAGAGATGATACTGGAAGCTAAGGGATGTGAGCTGGCAGATACTAAGGAACGTGAGCTAGAATGGCCAGCCGTAGAGAATCAGTTAAAAGATGCTGAAAGTCAAGTTATGGAGAAGAGAGAGAATATGAATGCACCAGGCTGTTATCGATCGTTAGGCTATTAGTTCTTACAACAGATTGTATAGGGATTGGGAATGACAGCTTTCGTAATTTCATTGATCCTTGGGAATTTGTTATTACACGTATTTACCTAAAACCTAATGCCTGTAACGGAGGAAATTATGAACAAGAAAATACGACTCTCTTCTTCTCTAAATTCTTTATCCTTCACCTTCTCGTTCTCTTGTTCGTTTCTTCTCAACTGCTACATTCTTCCTCGATCACTCTGCGACAGAGATCGGTGGGGGGAAATCCCCCCAGATCCCTTGGATCCCATATGGGATCCAAAAGGACCCAAAATCACAACCAACAGCATCTCGAGATATTGTCTAACGGTTATCATATGGGCTCCAGCAGAAGCATGGTTCTAACTTTTTTTAACTTTAAACTTTAGCGTTAACAAAATGGTGGCTCAACGCAACATCATAAAAACTTATTGGCTGACGCTTTGGGTTGGACCGTCAATTTGGAATTATGCTTCTTGATAAAAAGTTCTAAATAGTGAAGATTGCAAGAACATGAATTTGCATGCGCCGGTGTCATTGGAAATTCATTTCATTGTGCCCCCGTTCAAGTTTAACCCCAAAAGAATTCTTTTTCAAGGCTATGATGTGAGATTTCTAATCGCTGTAATTTTACTGTAGTTATTGAAACTTGGAAGTGCGACATTAAATAAAAATATTCGTATTTCATATATATTAATAATATTTTTTTTAATTTTATAAATAAAATTAAAAAATTATGTGTGCTCTTAATTTTATTTATTTATTTAGGAGATATAAATGTTTCAAATAATTCCAATTTGACAACATTAAAATTAATAGTAGTTATTGATGGACTGCAAACAACATACCAAATGCTACGACGATAGGCTACGGGCTATGCCTTTGTTCTGGGAAGAAAATTCAACACTTA
>JBBYHO010000021.1:7252295-7268663 GCA_038382025.1 Adansonia gregorii
TATTTTTGGTTTTTGCAACTGCAATTCAGTAGGTCTCTTTCAATTAAATCATTTTATTTTCTTTGGGTAAGGTAGGTCATATAATTGATAATGGCATTTATTAACATCGTTTGCTGCAGTTGCAGAACACCAAGTTCACCTGTTGTATCCTGCTGATGGGAGCTAAGGAGGAAGAAAAGATTTGGCAGTAAGCGAATCATACTTGTTCAGTTGCTTGTCATGGATTTCAGAGTTTTAGAACTTACTGGAGAGGGGAATGCAATCTGAATAAGGCTACTGTCTTTACTTGTTTACAAGTCTTGGGTTAAATACTTTCTTTTTTTTAACTGCAGAGGCAGAGCTGCTTCTTTGATCTGAAAGTGATTAGCACTGTTAGGTGGCCCAAAAGAAAATGCCTTTTTGGGAGCTATAAAAGTGTGATAAGGAAGTTCTAATTTTTTTTAAAGGTTGTAATGGAATTGTGCGAATCCATCGCTCTGTTTCAGTTCTGCAGGACATTACATTATAGTTTGATGATGTTTCGTCTCCACTCTCTCTACCCTGGAACCTGGCTGGTTAAATGGAAAGGAACCATGTCACTGTCAACATGGGAAGCACGGAACCATGTAAAATATAATTTCAATTTTCTTAGTATCAAAAACAAAATAAATTACTATAATGACAATTAATATGAGATGAAATTTAAAAACTTCATCGGCATTAATTTTCATTTTAGATTTAAGACATCTTTAATATTTGTCTGAATAATCAAACATTGAATTATCAATGCATAATTAGCATAATCACTCAAATAAATAGAGCTTGCTTTGGGAACTGTAAGGGCCAGTCCGTAAAACCAAGCCCCATGAAGCAAGCAAGCAAAGCATTGAAAGGAGCGAGCAAATTCATTGGTTTACTGGTGTAGGAACAGGAACTAGGGTTTTGCAGAGGTTTTAACTTTTCAGGATTCCAGTTTAAAGAGAACAAAGAAATGGCAGCTAAAGTTGCTACAAGATATTCTTTTCTTCGTCCAATCTTCAGAACAACAACAACATCAAGAACATGAATCCCATTTTCAGTTCCTAATCCTTCAATTCCCTCCAATTTCACTTTTCGTCAGACCAGGATTTGGCCTCCCTCTCTTTTTCTGTATTTGTTTTTGCTTTCGCTTCATTCATTTCTTGTGTATTTGGTTGGATGAAAAAGTACAAAGACGAGGAAAAAAATGAAAATAAGTATGGGGTGCAATTGACATGGAGACAAGAAATAGGAGGAAATATATATATTTCATCTTATTCGTAAGAGCAAATCTTTGTTAACAGAATGAATGGTTTCTTTTGTCCCCCTATGATCTCATCTCATTGTTTAAAAATTTTGGTTTATTTTGGTAATGTGTTAAAGATTGGTTCGACGAGAACTGAGACTTCAACCAGTTAACCGCGCGGTTGCATCGGCTTGCCTTGTTTCCAGGCTTCCTCATGATGCCAATAATTGTGCTGAAGGTATCTCTATTTACGCTTTTCTAGCAATTTTCGGTTTAGGATTTCTTCTTAATATATCTTGATCGCTTAGAGAACACGATTTGATTAGGTAGTTTTATCGGAAAATCTCCACCTCCAAATTGAATTGTTTTGAAATCTGGATGAACTGCTACTCGTTCCTCATTCTACTGGAACTAATTCTTTGCTGAAAATTTTACAAATTGAACTAGACTTTAGTTTTTATTTTTGCCTGTGCCTGTGGGGTGCTGGGGTTGTTGGGGAGATTTGCTTACATGTTTTCGTACTTTAAGCCACTCAGCTCTAGCCTGCGAGGTACATTGGATGACAACCCTATGATTAAATTTTAGCCACTTGGTCATAAATTCCGAAGCACATACTATTAGCATTTCAGTAATGACGGGGGCAGTTCATTCAAGCACTTCATTGTTCGGTTAAGTTCTGTGTATTCTCGTTGTTTCAGTAGAAGATACGTAACTGGGTTATTTGGTACCTTTTAGTATAACTGGGAGGCATTTCATCTCCTCAAGTTGCTATTCTGGTGAGGGAAAGTGAAATTTTGCTGTCTAGCAAGGAAACTGTTGCCATAAATAGGCAATTAGCATTTCTTAGAAGAGTAAGAGGTAAAAGGTGGGATCACGTTTGCTTGCACTGTCTTAGATATTGTCATCATTTTAAAATCCTTTGGCAGGTAATACATTCATTGTTTGTCATGCATCTGCGATATCAATGATTTATCATTTTTTTTCTGATGATGACTTGTAGAGTTGCCAATTATCTCAGTCCCATATACTAGCAAGCGCGTGGAGAGATAAAGCACTCTTTTCTCAATCTGGTGGTGCAGCTTACTTCATCTCATAACTCAGATTTCAGCTTTTCAGGGCTCAATGGGCTGAATGTGTTTATCTACACACCTCTAAGTAGTCTTAAAATTCTCTTGAAGTTCTCCTCTTTACTTTGTGATGGTTTTAATTTGTATTTGATGGATGATTCTTTTGCTAAACTTTTCTACTAATATCATCTGAATAGTTAGTGAAATCGATCCATATGGTATCCAGCTTTAGCCTGCTGTGTTATGGTTGTATGGTAATGAAGGCTTCAACTTAGTAAAATCAGATAAATATGTTTCTGTTGCCACTGTAATTCTGCAATCAGAAGTCTATTCTTTGCATCTTTTGATTTTGTATAAACTACTACGAGAATCGTTCTCGAAGACATCAGGTATATACTATTGCACCCATCTTTCAGGAATTTGAATTTTATTGACTTAAAGTTGGCTAATGTTGTATTTGAACTGTTGTCTCCCTGAAATAAGGATGGCATGCTTGATTTTAAAGCTTGAAAGTGCTGATAGATACTGTGATATATAGTCTTTTTTGTTTGTGAGTGACTCAATCTTGGACCTAAGAAGAGTTCCTGCTATATATCATGGCTGCACCATGACATTGTAATAGATTAAATACCGATTTGTCTTGTTGACTGAACCTAAACAGATTGTTCCTAAGGATCATCTTCTTTGTCAGGTAGATTTTTCAAAACCTAATATCAAATATACCCTTTGGGCATAGTGATACTAATAACTTAACTCCATTTTTAAATCCAAATGACATTTGAGTTCTTACCTTCAACCCCAATATTATCGATTCATTTATCAGTTTATTAATCTTATATAAATGTTGAGTTTACCTTATCACATTGATTCTTGTGATGATGGTTTGGCAACTTGCGTTTATAGACTTTATTGTTGAAAGATGAATTCCTTGCAAAAAAATTGTTCTTGGCATCAAATTTTCATTGAGACGAGGCATTTTAAGGCTTTGTAGTTGATTTGTTACAGTTGAACGTGATGGAGTTAAGAATGCCTGTAGATGGGGGTTGCTCCCACCGCTCATGGTGATGCTTGTTAGGCAAGTTTAGTCACCCAAGCTTGATTTGGTTACTTCCGGTATTAATTATAGTAAATTGCATAGAGTGGCAGTACTATAAGAGGATAGATCATGAAGCTTTTATTGCAATTTAAGTTTAAACTGCCTACACTCAGATTAGCCACTAATTTCTTCTCTAGAGATTGCGGTGACACTTAGGGGGTATCGATAGATGTTAATTTTGAGCTGGTTTTCCTTTGGGAATGGAGAAAAGAAAACGCCCCGAAACGTTCAAAACTCGATTTTCCTCGTAACTTCTATGACTTCTAAGGAATGATTATTGACTAACAAATTGTAGTTATTTCTCTAAGTGGCATTAAGCATTAGATATTTCAAACGTGTATAGTGGATTCAGTTGCCAATATGAGTGTTGATGTAACAATCGAGATTTTGAGGAGGAAACCTACAAAATAGCAAAGGTGAGAGAGGCTCGAACTGTAATTTCGGAAAAAGAATCTGATGCTTAAGTCAATAAGAAATATTGTGAATAAAGAACAAAGAGAGAACAAGAGAATTTCGAAAGTTCATACCTCATAAATTTTGATACCACCTTTTTATATAGATCTTAATAGGAGTTTTACTTGTTTTGAAACTCTGGGCAAGTAGAGGTTGCATGAGTACCAAACTCATAAATTCTGAAGTTATCTAATTGTACTTCAAGACTTATTCTTCATCAAAGTTAAATTTGGTGAAGGGATATGCTACTGGTGCAGACCAATGTTGCTTGTTTTATCCTTATTTTGCATTATGAAGAATACAGAATATAGTACTATCAAGACTCCAAAGAACCTGCCTGTTCGGAGAACTGTATATATTTACTTGGCATGGCTGTTCTTATATCATTTTGATGTTGATCAAGGTGGTTGAATTTGAGAATTCGGGGAAATTGTGATGACAAAAAGGAACTTTTATTGGGGTGGTTTTTGAGGGTGAGCGATAGCCCTTTACAGCCTTCAGGGGTCATAGGCTGCTCTTGTAAGGATGTGTTCTATGGGTGTAGCCGAGCGGAGCTCAACCAATAAGATATTTTTGTTTGAACTTACTCAAAATTCATGATTTAAAAATTGAGTTTGAACTTAAATGAATTTTTTTAAAAAAAATTTTGAACTCGATTTGAAATAAAAATTAAATTATTTGAACTTGTTAGAATAGATTTGTTTACCCAATAAAAAAAAACTTGATTTTTATGTTTGCTTTTAATTCTAATTTTTTATATTCGAACTCAAACCAAGGTTAAAATACTCAAATTTATTTTCATTCAATAATTTGAACTATTTATGTTTAAGCTTAATTTAATAGTGATCAAGTTAAATTCGAATAGATTACAAGTGCAGGTATAATGTGAATTTTTCTTTTTATAAAAATACGTGATTGTTGACGTAAAGAAAAAATGAGTAGGATCCAAAGAAAGGCAGTTAGATTATCCTTCTCGCTGGTTCACCGAAGGCTTGACAGGCTTCTAACAGCGACGACTTACCTGGCTGGCACAGATTTGGGGCTCCACGAAAGGGATATAAAGGGGCTAACCCATAATAGAAACAGTTGCAAAAGCAACAACTTCTACCCCCTCGTGCCACCAGTATTGAATTATAACTGTCCTACCTAACAGTATCAATGCCCCTTATGCAAAAGTTCATACATATTGTGACAAGCAGAAATCAATAAGGGGCAAATAAATAAATAAATAAATATGCGAACCAAATTTTCCGTACAATTGGTGGCTGATGAATCATTCCCATTTTTAATTTAACTTCGATTGATATAACAGTTTCTTTTTTTTTTTTGGTGTGTGATCAGAATTGAAGGAGTGTTCATCCCTCGAATCTGCTTGATGCGTGCGTTTTCACTTTCAGGGCTATTGATTGAAAAGCTTATTTGTCTCATACTTGTTTCTTTAGCCTCCTGTACCATCCAGGGCCTCTTTATGATTGATATATTGATTGGAAAATGAACCCCGCAGTGATTACGATTATAGGGTTTTAATGTAAATTGTTTCATTTCATATTACTTAGATTTTTTCAGTTTTTTAAGCTTTCGTATTTAACATCTACATTTGAGATATATTTAAAAATTGGAATGACAGTATAATCCTCATTAGCAACGAACGTTGTACCCTTAAGAATTTCATCATTTGCGAAGTTCATCTCAGCACTGTAATTTTAAAATGATGAACCGCAGACTGCGTAAAATTAATGTGAAGGTAGTCATGTAAATCTTAATTGAGTTTTATTTCTATGATGATTTACCTAATAAATAGCCGAAATGGAGCAAGTATAATACTGTAATTGTTAAGAAGACAATCATTTTGAGATCTGATGGGGGGAGATTTGAAGGATTTCAATGAATATGATAATGAGTAGAGTTGAACATGTTTGAGGTCGATCAGAATTTGGTTACAATACAAACAAATAATAACAAAAGCTTTGCAATATGCTTTTATGGAAACATATTTTAACATTTTTCGTGGGCTTAAAAAAGTAAAGGAATATGTATAACTATATCATTTTTACTTTTCATTTTTTTTACACCATGATTTTTGATTCACGTAGTTATCTTATTTAAACTTTTCATTTTTTAAGTATTTATATTTGATTCATATATTTAACATATATTTCGAATATAAGTATGAAAATATAATTTTTTTAAATATATAAAAAAATTTAAAAATTAAATGTTTTAGTGTCAGATTTTCATAGAAAAACTTTATGAAGTTGGTAACCTATTCATAAAGTAGGCAAACAATATTGAAAATAATAATAATAATAAAAAGAGCAGGCAAGCAAGGGCATTAGGAATGAGATAAGATAATGACGCAAGAAATAGATATCGAAATTTAAGTGACATTTTCCTTAATTCATTACGTTGTTTTTTTTTTTTTTTTGTTTCTACTAGCAAGGAAATATACATAGAAATGTCTGACAATTTCCAAGAAACTACCAAAGTGTGTATATGTATATATATATATATATATATATATTAGCAGAAATCAGATATAATTTCATCAACAGTTGCAGTACTACTGCATATGATTCTATATGATATATATCTTTGGTTTGCTTGATTTTTTAATGGTCTTTGAGGGACACTACATAATTATAATTGCCAATTTGGCATTTTAAAATTAAGATTAGCTTGGAAAAATTGAAAGCTGCACATGCCTGTTAATAGCACTCCTTAATGCCATTGCACATTTGATTAATAGTTTTACCAAAGAAATAAGAAAAGAAATTATTTGCTGATCAATGGTGGTTGTGAAGAAGAAATTAAAGACAAGAGAAGATTTATGAAATTTTTTATTCTTTTTTTTTTTTTGAGGGGGAGGCAATGGAGGATATGGAATTTGCCGAGATAATTGATTTAGGGATTTTGATAAAAAGTATCCTACTGGCATTTAATTTTTAAGATTCATTTAATACATTGAAAATGATAAAAAAAATTATCAATTATTGCATCTAACACAATATTAATATTATAAATAATATATTAACTAATATTAAATAATAATTTAAGATACTCTTTTGCAAAATTCTTTCAATATTTACTATGGATTCTTCTCATTATAAAACGAATTGAAGTACAAGTCAGATCACAACTTGTCTTGTAATACAGCAAAAGACCCCTCTGTTTCAGGGAATTGTTTGGAATTGCCAACATTATAATTAGTTAGTTGCTCTTATTGCTCACGTCCAGTTCTGACTTTAATTATTCAACTCATCTTAGAAACATGTTTAGAATTCTTAACTCTCTTTAATTATTGCCAAAGACTTTGTGCCCAAATTGGAGATCTCAAAACTTTTTTTTTTAGCGTTTACTGTGTATAAATGGAATATTGAGAATTCTTAGGAAAAGATACTTTAAGACTTTCAAAAACTTATAAAATAAGCGTAATCTGTTAAAGAACACCAATTGTTTGGTTATATATATATATACATATATACATATATATGTATATACCGACTTGCTCATCCTTTAGCTTAAAATTGTCTAGCTTTGTTTTCTTTTGGAACTGAAATGATCATCAGATAAAGAGCATACACCAAAAGTCTTAGCACCTCTATAATCTTATCTTATTCCTAACAACTATACATTTACAACTAAAAACCCATTAATTTTAACTTATATTATATGGATTTAAAAGTAAATATCAGATACAAATATGTATTTTACATAATTTATTAATTTTTTA
The DNA here is from genome assembly GCA_038382025.1 of Adansonia gregorii. Lineage (NCBI taxonomy): Eukaryota > Viridiplantae > Streptophyta > Magnoliopsida > Malvales > Malvaceae > Adansonia > Adansonia gregorii. The sequence continues at coordinate 7,259,885 of JBBYHO010000021.1, forward strand.
AAGTTTTTTTATATCATAATCATACAAACGTCGAATACAAATATTTTTTTAAAAAATGAAAGAGTCTAAATAAGAAGAGTTCAAATAGTTTCGTAGCGGTTTTTTTCAGTGAAGTTGTTTAATTTCTTGTTGGATAATTGAAGCTTTTATTGAAAATCCTAAAATTCTTTAACTAAAAATATGCAAGTGTGCAGACTGACAATATCCAATGATATTACCAGGAATTTGACAATAAAAACACGAAAAGAATGTTCTCATATATTTTTTTTCCCGTCGATATTTGAAATTGTGAAAATTGAATTTTAATCATGGATCTTAAAATTTAACAATTTACTAACAGATTATACGATGATATTGACTTCAATTTCTTTTTCTGTTCTTTCCACTATGGCTCTCATTTAATTAGTTCCTCTTCAGTTTTATATATATATATATATATATATTGCAGTTAATTTCCATTTGTTTTGAAGCAAAAACTTCTGCCTGGTTTGGGCCTTCATTATTATCCTTGACTTGCAAGTTGTAACATGCCTGACACAATACTGTTTTGTAAACAAGTATAGATTCATTCTCTCAAAAGATTGTGTGTGTGTGTGTGTGTATACATATATTAATCCATGAGCTGGCCTTTAGCCAAGTGGGTTTCGTAATTTCTTCTCAGATTGTGTTATCTCTAGCTTTCCAAGAATTGTAATAAAACCAAACATGTAATGCAAGTCAATTAGTAAAATTTAGAAGCCAGCTAGCTCAAATAGCCATGTGTAACAGGCAACTATTACGTACCAAACAAGAACAAGGATTCAATAAACATTGGCCTGGGCAAGAGAATTACAAGAAACAAAACAAGAAAAGATGTTGCCATAAGATTTTATACCATTTTTGTCAAGCTGGATGATCAAATATTCTATTTAAGCCAATAAATAATGATTTAATTATGTGTTATATTTAAGTTTTATCAGTTAAATTTGCCGATTTATGCTTATACAAATAATTATCAAAAGAAGCGAAAATATAACAATTTATTTTTTCCAAAAAAAAAAAAACTGAACTGATAATCTCAAAAAACCCAAAATGCTTATGTTTGCTAAAATTTAAGAATTAAATTCATTTGTGCCATTTTCACCATCGTTCACTTATTTTGATTTGTGAAGTATTTATGCTTTGTTTTTCAATATTGATCTTAAAATTAACAATTATATTTTGCCTTATATTAAATTATTTGCTAACCCAATAAATTAAAGAAGCTTCCCCTGGTGTTGTTTTAGGTTTTGGTAAGAATTTCTTGGTTTGGTATAAATCCAAAAGAGAAAAAAGAAGAAAAAGAAACTTCCCTTGACGTTGGATTCCCACCCCCCCTTCTTTTTTTCTTTGTTGTCGTCACGTCGTTTGCTTTGTGAGTCAGGTACAACGGTTAGGCTTTTAAAGTGAAAATACAGCTTTAGTTTAACCATTTCTATTAACTTACGTTTACGGCAAAAATAAAATAAACAAATAATTTAGCATGACAGCTAGGACTCCAACTTTAATTTAATAGTCATTTCCCCACCCAAAGATGGTTTAATAGGCACTTTTGGATTTCCTTAATTAAGAATGAATATTACGGGGGTTGAATGACTGGGAAGCGAAACGATAAATTTATGACCAAAGATGGTGTAATAACTGTTTTTTTTTTTTTTAATAAGGGAGGAAAATAATTTGGAGACAAGAGAAAAGTTATTGATGTTGGAATCGGATCTAACTTGCTGGATGTAAGCTTATAAGAATAATTAAATGATAAAATTAAATTAACTATCAAGTGAAGGTGATTTAGTTTTAACTAAAGAGAAAGCATGGTGGTAGAATGCTAATTTAACACTAACGTGCAACTCCCTAACCCTAATTAAGTATTGTCGCTTTTAAAAATAACAACTGTAGTTTAATATAGTTTCTAATAATTAAATTAGAGGTGTTTATAATTAGATCGAAGTACAATTTAAAATTTTAAAAATATTAAAAATAATTTTGTATTAATATTTATATATTTTTATAGTAAAATTAAATAAATAATACTTTTTATTATTAAAAGAATAATTCGAGTTAAACCTAATAAACAAAATAAAAATTATAACCAGGCTCGACTTATTTTTAATGAGTTGCACTATCCAATCTTAATTTTAATTGATTAAGTCAAATTTAAAGGCAACAATTAGGGCTTCAGCAGCTACTTATTTGATCTTTCTCCGTATTGCAACATAGCGTATCAATACCATTTAACTTTTTTCCTACAATTTTCTTAAGCAGAATCAATTTTCATATACTTGCTCAATGCCAGTCCTTTTCTTGGGGTCCATAACCAGAGATTATGGTATATGCGATCCTCAAACTTCGAACCCAAATAAGAAATCAGATAATAAAGCAATAACAATAGTCTTATTGAATTGTTCTATATTTTCATGACAGATTTTTCCATGCCAAATGCCCCCAATGCATTCTCTTTTAAAACCTATTTTTTTAATCTTTGTCTTTTATTACATCATGTAAATATGTTTGATTAAAAACCTAATGATAACATAAAACCCACACGCATGTTCTATTAACAGGCCTTCGTCTCTCTCACTGCCCTTTTCTTTTTTTTTTCCCTCTTTCCTTCTTAACTTTTTAGAGCACTCAAATCATGGGTTCTTTTCTTTACTGCTATATATATATATATGTATGTATATTATGTTTATCCACTTTAATCCATGTCAACAAAGCTTCAACTTTACTTTTATTTATCTTATGGAGGAATAACTCATACTGTAGCTCATGGGTGCCTTCAGCATTGATTTCAATGTTGCTTCTTAACTGTAACCACATGATTTTTATTTTTATTTTTTACTAAAGGATGTTAAAGCTCCAACTCTAATTAAAATAGTCACACAATAAGGTATCGTTGGTTAAGTATTTTAATTTTAATTTTGATATTTTTATAATTTATAAGTAGGATCAGGTACGAGGGTTGAACGAAATTTTTTTTTTAAATTATTTTTAACCTCAGAAAATTATAAAAATTGATTTAGCCCAGATTTTTATAATTTAATTTAATTTTGATTTCCAGTATAATTTTTTTTTTATTTTGAGTCAATTTATATTTTAATAATAGGAAGGAAAATGTAAAATGAACATATTTTGGTTGTTCACCTTTATGCCTTGCTTTTAATCATAGGGTGTGTTGGAACCAGCAGCAGTTGGTGGGTTTAGAGGCTAAATTTATTTTGTGGGTCCATCATTCACTATCAATCATCCCACTGCCCACATATTATTATTATTTTTAACAAAAATATCTGCATTTAAAATTAATCCTTTCAAATTTGATAATCCATATTTTTTTTCAGTAGTTCAATATATATAATAAAAATTATTAAATATATAAAAATTTTAAATATAAATAAAATATATATATTAAAATATATATTACATTACATATTTTATCATATTTATTATATATTTTTATAATTTTTAAATTTTAAAATTATCAAATATCTTCCCCATGTTAATTACCAAGCTCATATCTTTCCACATCCTCTCGTTTTCACAGTTCCAAAACATTTCTATAATTTTGCCAGGTGCCATATTTATTTTTCTACGCTTCAAAAGGGTGATGAATAAACAAAGACTTCTCCATTAAAAAAAAGTTTTTTTTTTCATTTATTTTTATTTTCACCTTTAAGTACACCTTGTATGGTATATTAAGTAGTATTTCATAATCACAAAGGGCTAGGAATGAAAAGCATCCATGATCATGTGACGAGAAGTACCGGTATTTCCAACCTCTCCTTCTGCCATTTCTCTTCCCTTTTTTTTTCTTATTTCTTTTTAAAATTTTTAATATTTCTGATGAATTGGCAAAAGAGAGTATATAAAACAAATCTTGAAGTCTTTCTCTCTTATTATTGCCTAGGTTATTCGCATTAGGAGATGAGTGAAAAATATACATTAGATATAAATATTAATTATTAATTTTTTAAATTTAAAAAATTATATTTAAAGATCATATTTATATATACATATTAAAAATAAATATTAAGTATAAATATTTAAAAAATAAAAATCTAAATAAACAGATTATTGCAAATTAAATAAGGGTGAGATGGAAGGAGATTCATAATTAATACGCGTACGGAGCTGTCAGATATAACCTCAATTTCCTTGCTGCTGCCTTGTCTTCCTCTTATTTCCGTAACGTAAATTTCTTCTTTCAGAAAAACTGAAACTGAAACCAGGGAGATACAGAGCACCAACGTTGTCCGGTTCCCTAACATATTCAATTTTTTTCTTAGGACAAGTCAAAAGATCGAGAAAGACCCACCTCTCTGAACCTTTAGATTTTTCCTTCTCTCGATCTCTTGAACCATCTTTTTTTTTTGCAGTTTTCAATATACACAATGAGAGACATTGTTTCTTGTTTTAGTGAAAACGCGGTAAATGTTTCACATTCTTCATGTTCTAGCTATTCAGGCAATGCTTGTATCTCTCCAAGCCTAGTGCCTTCAGTCCAGAACGCAGTCACGGGTATTTACAAAGTAATTCTTTCAACTGAGAAGCAGTTTTTGATCAGAGTCACTTGGTGCAAGAATCAAACTGGTCAAGGCCTAAGCATAAACTTTGGCGATGACCCTTCAGCGTGTTTCAAGCTCAACACCAATTTGAGGTTTTTCAGGAAGAAGAAAGGCAACAAAGCAATTGAATCTGATCATTTCAAGATCGAAGTCTTTTGGGATCTTTCTACTGCTAAGTATGATACCGGACCTGAACCTGTCGACGGATTCTATGTCCTGGTCATGGTTGATTCAGAGATAGGCCTAATTCTAGGTGACTTGGCTGACGAAGCTGTCACCAAGAAGTTGAAGGCTACCACCCCAGTTGCTAAAGTCTCCCTCATTTCTAGGCAAGAACATTGCTCAGGCAATACCCTTTATTCCACCAAGGCTCAATTCTGCGATACAGGGATTGTACATGATATTTTGATCAGATGTAGCGGAGAACATGAAGGCCTAAAACACCCAATTTTATCAGTTTGTATCGACAAGAAGACGGTGATTCGAGTTAAGAGGCTGCAGTGGAATTTCAGAGGAAACCAGACAATATTTGTTGATGGATTGCTAGTTGATCTGATGTGGGACGCCCATGACTGGTTCTTCAACCCAGCTGCCACTGGCTCAGCCGTGTTCATGTTCAGGACAAGAAGTGGTTTGGATAGCCGGCTTTGGTTGGAGGAGAAGTTGCTGCAGAAAGACCAAGACAGAGTTGCATTCTCGTTGTTGATTTATGCCTGTAAGAGCACTTAAAAGAAACCGATCACTTTGTTCATGTTTGTTTATTAGTTTTTAATTTTTCAATTTTTTTTGTCCAAATTTCTACCTTTCCTTCTCATTTTTTAACCCCTTTCCTTGAAGGGAATAGATACTCAATTCTTTGATAATACGAGAAAGAAAAAAAAAAAACTTAAGCTGCAGATTATTCTAGATTTTGGGTTGCAGAATGGTTATCTATAGGCATAATTAAAAGTTGGTTTTGAATTTTCTTTGTTAATCAAAATTCGGAAAATTAATTACAGGAAATATATATAATGTTAATATAATGTAAATGTGAATGTAGGACATTGTTGTGAGGTTCAAATAATTGAAAAGGTGGTAAAAGAAATTCCATCCCAAAACTAGCTTTTACTGGATTTTGAAGGGTATCGATGAAGATTTGCTACAAAGCATTTGGATACATTGAAAGATATCAAGGAGGGTTGCTTTTGCCTTTAAAAGGAGAAAATAAAGTTGGGAATCTCCTGTTAATGATAAGTAATAATTTGACCATAGAATATTTCCATTTAAATATATTTGAATTTGTTTTTATGAAGTAATTATACAAAATTTTTCTGGTTTATTAGGCATATAGTAAGCATTGTTACTTTCGTTATTCCTGCTTGCTTTGGTTGTTTTTCAAGGCCAAAAGTTAAACAAAATCTCTTTATCGTCTTGCACAGCAGTTATTAACCAAATTCTATGTTCTTTCCTTCAATGTTATTTTTTATGTTGCTCGACCTTTCTTTTTTAAATAGTTGTGATTGGTTTTCATTTGCGATATGTATCTTGATATGGGTATGAGACAATCCAAATACATAAAAAATTTTAAAAAAATTCAATATATCAATATCTGACATATATCCATATTTGATACTTGAATTCGCGTAATATAACATTGTTTTCACTGTAAATTTGTTTAATAACCCTTCTAATTATTGGCAAACAGTTGTGGATGGCTATGACAACAACTGTGAACATGCACATGCTTTTGTTCCATCAAAGCATTGAACAAGCTTTTAGCAAGCTTGAACTTGGCATGTTAGACACGCTCTGTCGTAAAAGGATAGCAGCCCATTCTGTCCTAGGACCCCCCCTAGCTCCTCTTTTAGCAATAGCCATGGTCCCTTTGGTCCTTTGGAATTTAATAATTTGGTCCACAAGCAAGAAGCAAAAGTTCCCCAAGGACACTTGAGGCTCAGTTAACTTGGAGATGGCACTAATATTTTAGGCATTTGAGTACTCTATTCAGGCTCTTCATTGGACCATCAGAAGCTAAGGATAGCAAAAGGGTATCTAAAGAGTAACTAACATTAGTTCTTCGGCTCCACCCCTTCCTCTGTACATGTGAAACTTAAATGAAGACAACTAAGAAACACTGACATTATTTCACACTGCAGAAAAAGGGTTTGAATGATCTTGCAGAATGTATGATATGCTAAAAAATAGTAGTTGATTTGGTGTATGTTCACCGGCCTTCTGTTGTTTCCATTTAATTTTCTTGGCATTTCATCATTTACAAATTTCATTGAATCTTAGCTTGAGAAAAAATAATTATGTTCTTTGCCTATGTTATTTTGCTTCTATGGGGGATACCTGATGCAGGTATGTATTCAAAGGGTATGCTCATTTTCGAGTTTTTTTACTTATTCAAAAGAACATACTTTATATTTATATCCGAATATATATTAAAGTGTTTAAGGAAAAAAAAAGCCCAGATAACATAATTTTTTACTAACAAAACAGATCTTTTGGTGGACCATCTCAAACAGAGATTTTATATTTAAGACGGTTCATAATTATGGTGTCGTTGGGAAGACCTGCCAAGGATATATGTTCCATATTAACTCATAATTAGACATACAAATCAAAACTTGGTAACTTAAATCTGTTATATGGTCATTCATTGTATCCTTACCTCTCAAAAGAAAATTGCTGTCAAAAGCAGACAAATTGTGGTGGCCAACACCTGGATCAATGTTCCAAAATAAAGACAAACTTGCTTTATGGTACATAAAAAGAGAATGTTGGAGGCAGGTTTTTAAACAGCCAACCACAAAATGGCGATGGGGTGAAAAGATGTGTCAATTATTTGGGGCGCCTGAATGACTCATGAGGCTCACAATATTTTCATTATTATGAAATAAGAATGATGATTATTACTAGTATTTCTTACGACAGAAGGGACTTTAATTTTATTTTTGAAACCCAAACTAATGCTAAATTTAGGATTAGTTAGGAATCTTTTATGTCAATCTTATTGTTGTAATTGTTGAAAATAATTGCATTGGATTAATATTAGTGAAATAATAATTCAAATTTAATCTAATTAGTTTATACAGTTATTTTTAAGTGATGAAATATAATAATTTTGAAATTAAAATCTCAACGGCTACGATTTCTTCCTTTCTATATTACGATTTTTTTATACGAAAAAAATGTTAGTGAAATAAAATAAACTAAATGAGATGATCAAGAAGTTTTTATTTCAATAATATACCATCCTTTCACATCCAAAATTCCTCTGTAATCATGGAGGAATTTCTAGCAGGCAGAAAAGCTTGAACTTCTGCCCCATAACCCGGAGCACACTTGGCGTATTGGAGATGATGATGGGTTTGGGTTTGGTCAACTTCTTGGCATGCATTTTGGTTAAAATTTGGAAAGAAAAAGAAGGGGTTTGTTTTCCACCACAAACTCAGTTTTTTTGACAGATTATTTCAACTATCCTTCATCAGTTTTGCAAAATTTCTGTTCCTGGACCACAAATCATAATTCCTCTTGCATTTTCCTTGTGACTCTCTTCTTTTTCAAACAATACATGATAGGTCAACGCTCTCAACAGATAAATCCTATGTTATTTAGGTTTGGACACAAGTGTTAAATATGTTTATCAATTTTATAAGGATATGTTCAAATAATTTTTAAGTTTTTATATATTTAAAAAGTTTTTAACGATCATATCTCTGTAGTTATATTACGTTAATACAAATACATTAAAAAAATGAAACAATTATAAAACGACTCAAAAAACAGTTTTGCTTTCTGCATTAAGTAAGGTGTTAGATTATCATATTCATGATCGTTTTGCACTTGGAATTAAATCTCTTTTTTATTTTTTTTTGTCCGAAACTACCTAACCTTAGATTGGTCCAAGTCAGCTATAGTAATTGGGAAATATAAGCTGCCATTATTTTAATTTCTATCTAATTTTGGTCTTTGAGATTAACATTGAATGAGAATATATTATACCATATTTTCTTTAATTAAATCAATAGTAAAAAGAATTCTTACAATCTTAAATTAAATAAATTCGTTTTAAGTTTTTACAATTTTGAACTGAATTCATGCATCTGTAGTTGAATTAAATGTTTAGATACAAATCATTTCTGAATGTCAAAAACACAAAAAAAAAGGTTAAATCCATTTTTATCAAACAATCATATGATTTATTGGTAAATGTTCAA